>APFE030932317.1:2778-34424 GCA_000404065.3 Pinus taeda | reverse complement strand
GAAAACCAACATATTCTTGCACAAATAATATTATTGATGATAACACTATGCATAAATTGCTATTGATTTGTTGTAAGCCAGAGCAGGATCTTGATCTTCCTTGGCACAGATGTTACTGTCAGATGGACTGAGATGACCTTTTTCAGCCCCATTCCTCAATCCAACTTTATTCCTTTTCAATTTTGGGGCCATGAGAATCTGATAGCAGCCAACAACTTTCTTCTTCTCCTTCTCAACCATCTCACCACCATCTCTCACCACCATCTTTCTGCTTTTCTTGATCTTTGCCCTGTTCCTTGCATGCACTACTGTTGAAGTCTTGACAGCGGGATTGTTGTTCTTGGGCATCAATAACATTATTAGGTTTAATGGACAAGAATTTTCTCACAAACGAAGGCCTGGGTTCGACAGGATTCCCCATCAAATCTCTGAAACCCACAGCCCCCCCAGTTGCAGGGATGAATCTGTTCATTCTGTGAAGATCTACTCCATTAAGAATCATGGTGCCAAGGTTGAGAATGCCCTGTGGGTGACCAGAAGGACGACAGACCTGCAGTGCCAAGAAACTCATCCCACTGAAGTCTGTGCTACCGTAGCCCTTGAGGAGAGTGGAAAGCAAGACCCTCACAGTGCCTAGCAGGGTATCCCTGAGGCAACCCACGCAGTATATCTCCATCATCATAGCAGAGGTTTCACAGCGGAGAAAACTCTCTTCGACTCTGAATATGGCCTTGTCGTTCCAAGTAGGGTTTGCGCCCCCTGTTCTGTCAATTTGCGTCGTCAGTTTTTTCTCGAAATTGATCCATACAACACAGTAGGTCTGCATCATGCCAAAAAGATGCATCTCCTTCAGATCTTGAGCTGAGATGATGTTAAGCTCCAGCTGTGTGTAAGCTTCCCCCATGATGTAGAGTGAATTTACTGCACAAGGAAACGCAATATTCAGAGACCACCCTGATTGAAATTACAGGAAAAGAAATGCCATGAATGAAATCTTTTGAAATTTGAACATTGTATAGAACTGACTTATAAGACAAAACACATCATAGACTCTCTAGCTCATGATGATGAAAGCAATTGGAAATCAGTGCAGAAGGCCACCCCAAATGGTCATGATGGAAGCCAAGAAGCAGAAAAACCCATTCATAGATACAACAATAATGGAACAAACAAAAACAAATTTGTACCAAATCCATTTGTTGTTTCATTTTAGAATTTTATTGTTGTGATTTCCATTTCAAAACTCCATTACTTCACCTACACCTATAGTCTAAGGCTCCCATATTCATAAAAACAATGTACAAAATTTTGCTTTAGATAGTTTTAGATTATAAAATCTACCCATTTCAAAACTCCATTGCTTCACCTGCACCTATCTTCTCAGGCTCTCACATTGATAAAAGCAATGTAGAAAATTTTGGTTGTTAGTGTTAGACTATAAAGTCTACCCATTTCAAAACTCCATTGCTTCACCTGCACCTATCTTCTCAGGCTTTCATATTGATAAAAACAATGTAGAAAATTTTGGTTGAGTTAGTTTCAAACCATAAAATCTACCCCAAATTCATCTAATGGGCTTGTAATATAGCCTTCTTTCCCAAATTTTCTTGATTATAAAATAATGTCAAAGTAAAACGAGAGTTAGAAATATTTTTCAACAATAGTCACTTGCATCAGCTGATTATTATCTCGCTTGGTTTTCATCCTTATGGCTTAATATGGACGGACCATTTTCTGCAAGATTAGGAAAGCCTATTGTGTCTTTGAAAGATCGATTTTATTAATGAAGGACATAAGTTAAAAATGCAGCGATCATCCTGTAAACAAATATATATACTCTATATATATCAAAGCAGCAGATTGAAGGCACTGAATTTGCCCATTTCAGACTCATATATGATATATCTATTCAAATGTTTACATAAACCAATATTTCATCCACAGTGGCTAAGAGTATCTATCAAAGTAGCAAAATGAAGGCAATGAACATGCCAATTGCAAAATTCAGACTCACATCTATTCAAACTTTTACACAAACCAATGTTTCATCCACATAGGCTAAGAATATATATCGAAGTAGTAGACTGCAGGCACTGAACTTGCCCTTTTCAGATTCATATATCTATTCAAACTTTTACATAAACCAATGTTTCATCCAAAGTGGCTCGTGATTTTCAAAATATTTATGTATGCCATAATAAGCACTTCACGAATGAACTAGGAATTGAAGGCACTTGCACGAAGAATATAATAACAGAAAACCAACGTATTCTTGCACAATAATATTATTGATGATAACACTATGCATAAATTTCTTTTTCTTTGTTGTAAGCCAGAGCAGGATCTTGATCTTCCTTGGCACAGATGTTACTGTCAGATGGACTGAGATGAATTTTTGCAGCCCCATTCCTCAATCCAACTTTATTCCTTTTCAATTTTGGGGTCATGAGAATCTGATAGCAGCCAACAGCTTTCTTCTTCTCCTTCTCAACCATCTCACCACCATCTTTCTGCTTTTCTTGATCTTTGCCCTGTTCCTTGCATGCACTACTGTTGAAGTCTTGACAACGGGATTGTTGTTCTTGGGCTTCAACAACATTATTAGGTTTAATGGATAGCAATCTTCCCACAAACGAAGGCCTGGGTTGGACAGGATTCCCCATTGAATCTCTGAAACCCACAGCCCCCAGTTGTAGGGATGAATCTGTTCATTCTGTGAAGATCTACTCCATCAAGAATCATGGTGCCAAGGTTGAGAATGCCCTGTGGGTGACCAGAAGGACGATGGACCTGAAGTGCCAAGAAACTCATCCCACTGAAATCTGTGCTCCCGTAGCCCTTGAGGAGAGTGGAAAGCAAGACCCTCACAGTGCCTATCAGGGTATCCCTGAGACAACCCACGCAGTATATCTCCATCATCACAGCAGAGGTTTCACAGTGGAGAAAACTCTCTTCCACTCTGAATATGGCCTTGTCGTTCCAAGTAGGGTTTGCGCCCCCTATTCTGTCAATTTGCGTCGTCAGTTTTTTCTCGAAATTGATCCATACAACATAGTAGGTCGTGCACAATAGATTGCATAGCAGAAACAGGACACATTATTGCAGCAGTTAGTGGAACAACACGAAAACATTATTGCAGCAGGGCGTGGAAGAGAACAAGAAGAGTAGAAAGCGGAAACAGGAGGAACAGAAATGGTCGTGGAAGAAAACAGGAAGGGCAGAAAGCTGAAGAGGAGAAATAGAAATGAAGTTGCACGACAGATGTCAACCATATTCCAATTGAAGGTGCACGCCAACTGTCAAACATAGAAACAAAGTGTAGATGAAAAGATCACTCAAAGGAAGGCCTATCAGCCTAAATATTGAAATTTTTAAGAAGACTCTGGCCATTTCATACGCAATTGAGTTGACAGCAGAGTTTGTCTATTGCTGAGTCCCAATCATAGAGGTGTCTATATGAGTTATGTCAATGTTTAAGTAGAGTTGTTGAATATGGAATGTGGGTGTAAGTCCTCATCTCTGTCCAACTTATGTCAAAGCAAGGATGCTACATAGGAAGAAAGAATTGGTTAATCGGTTGTGGATGATGGCATTTTTTTCCAGAAAATGCAATACCTCCTTCATTGATGGTTTCTTTTGAGGGGAAGCAGAAGCACAATTCAATGCAATCCCCACAGACAATGAGATTTCTTCCCTTCCTTCAACCTCTGGTCGAAGAGTAGGATCTATGATGCGCAAAAGGCGATACTTGTCATCAACAAAGTTTTGACCCCATGCTGCAAAATCCTTATCTGATGGTGGCTTCCCAGTAAGAATCTCCAGAAAAATAACCCCAAAGGAATTAACATCCCACCTTTGGTTGTGTTTGAGAGTTTTTAATGCCTCTGGGGCCTAGCAAGGAGATACAAAGTTCTTGGATGTGCTTGGACTGCCCAGCTAATCAGGGGTTGTTTGCAGGCTATTACAGGAGCCAGTGGATCGTTTGCTCCTTGAAAATATACCTTCAAGGTTCCTTAGGTGGATAGCAGAGCTACTATACTTGACACTGGCAATGTCCAATAGCTTTTCTAGCCCAAAATCTACTATGTGTGGCTCCATGTCAAAGCCCAGAAGGATGTTGCTTGGCTTAACATTTCCATGAACAAACTTCCTTTCATGAAAACAGGGATAGACTCTGCAGAATCCAGAATCTGAACAAGATTCACGGATATTGTTATCTTTAATAAATTCTTATATGAATCAGCAAAGATGAAGAATCAAAAATAATTTGACACATCACAGAAAGTTGATTCCTATTCCTAAACTTCTTGTTTTCACTTTCAAAGTTATATTTCTTGAAGTTGGAACCAAACTCTATATTCTAGCTCTCCTTGCTTATGTAGAGATGGGGATCTTGTATAATCGCTCTTTAGTTCTTTGATGTAACAACCTTCGTTCACATCTATGATGCTTCTGCCAAAAAAAACCTGCAACTTTCACTTTCCTTCATTTTCTTATTCTTGGTGTTTGTATCCTTCAGAAAATATAGACAAGACTTTCAAGGTCTACAGTTTCATACACGGTCATTCTAAAAGGCATGGAGAAATCAGCCTCACTGGTGATGTCTTCAATTTCAGGGACTTGAGCAATTACCAAGCCAGTGGGATACTTCTGAATAAGCCTGCAGACTATTTGGAATAATAGCAAATGAAAATTCACTATAATATCAAATGCCACCAAGGTTAGTTGATAACAATCTAGCAGAGATAGTCCCAAGGATTAGCTTGGTTAGAAGATGCTTTAGTGCAAATGCTCAAGGAATTCTCAGGATCAAATGTCATTGAATATCTAGTGGTTACCTGTAATAGCTAAACAGGGGAAAAGTGTGGAATCCATAAGGAACTCATAATATGCAAGCTTGTGATTACCAACAATAGCTAAACAGGGGAGATTGTGGAATCCATAAGAAACTCATAATATGCAAAACAATAACAATACAATGTAATTTTCCCATCAGTTCAATCCAGATTGTTATGATGCAACACAATATCCCAATATTGTAATGTAATTAATTGAGTCATTATGATGTGTTCAGTCTCCAAACTGAAGTAATTAATGCAGTCATCAATAAAATATGGCTTACCAAGAATATGGTATAATGGAACTGTTCAATATATAACAGCAGAAACATTCCATAGAAACTGATATAAATACTGCAGCTAATTGTTCTCCAGCTAAGTAAGAAGATGTTATGTAGAATAAGATACAAATACAAGCACAGGGTCACTTGTCTTATTTCATGGTCTTCCTAAGAAGGCTTATGAAGGAAGCTGTGTAGCATTCTCATGGTTTTGATAAATTATCATTTGTTGCTGAGATGAACATGTATATATAAATATTCTAACTTGAAAAAAGAGCAGTTTCTTCTTTGTATATGAAAACTATAACGGAACCAATAAATCTAATTTTCAATATTGATTTGCATCAATTTCTTTTGGTCCAACCAGCAATTAAAATCCATCCCCTGCCACTACAATAATACACCATATATCACCTTCCCATTAAAACTGAGAATGAGCTGCAAGTAAACCGTGGCAATGCGGATGCCTCATAAGCATGGAGTTAAGTTTGATCCCTGAGCTTTGCTACAATCCTCAACTGTAGAAATATTGAAATTTTTAAGAAGACTCTGGCCATTTCATAAGCAGCTGAGTTGACAACGGAGTTTGTCTGTTGCTGAGTCCCAATCATAGAGGTGTCTATATGAGTTATGTCAATGTCTAAGTAGAGTTGTTGAATATGGAATGTGGGTGTAAGTCCTCATCTCTGTCCAACTTATGTCAAAGCAAGGATGCTACGTAGGAAGAAAGAATTGGTTAATCAGTTGTGGATGATGGCATTTTTTCTAGAAAATGCAATACCTCCTTCATTGATGGTCTCTTTTGAGGGGAAGCAGAAGCATAATTCAATGCAATCCCCACAGACACTGAGATTTCTTCCCTTCCTTCAACCTCTGGTCGAAGAGTAGGATCTATGATGCGCAAAAGGCGATGCTTTTCATCAACAAAGTTTTGACCCCATGCTACAAAATCCTTATCTGAAGGTGGCTTCCCCGTAAGAATCTCCAGAAAAATAACCCTAAAGGAATAAACAACTTGCAACTTCCACTTTCCTTCATTTTCTTATTCCCGGTGTTTGTATCCTTCAAAAAATATAGAAAAGACCTTCAAGGTCTACAGTTTCATACACGGTCATTCTAAAAGGCATGGAGAAATCAGCCTTACTGGTGATGGCTTCAATATCAGGGACTTGTGCAATTACCAAGCCAGTGGAATACTTCTGAATAAGCCTACAGATTATTTGGAATAATAGCAGATGAAAATTCACTATAATATCAAATGCCACCAAGGTTAGTTGATAGCAGAGATAGCCCCAAGGATTAGCTTGGTTAGAAGAACTCATAATATGTAGGCTTGTGATTACCAACAGTAGCTAAAGAGGGGAGATCGTGGAATCCATAAGAAACTCATAATATGCAAGCGATTGAAGGGCTATCTTTGCAAAAAAAAATAAAAAACAACCATGCAGAAATGAATTGAACGATATTTCCTGCAAATATACATGAAATGGAAAAAAGAGAACAAGAGAACCCACCATAATAGGCATTTTCCAAGCTTCCATGTGGAATGTAGTCATAAACCAGCAGTTTTTCCTCTATACCCCAATAGAAAGCTCGGAGGCGAACAATGTTGGGATGTTTAACCCTACCGATTGCTTTAGCTTCTGCTTCAAAATCCTTTTACCTTCCAAACCACCATCACCAAGTCGCCTTACTACAAAATTCAGCTCATCTTCCAGAACTGCCTTATACAATATAGTATAGCCACTGGCACCCAATATATATGCAGAGGCTCTGAGTAGCTTATCTAATTCCATGTCAAGATCTCCATTTAATGTCACAAAAGTTCCTTGCTATTGATCTCCATTGTCTGAGACACTTCCATCTGAGCTCTCATCAACTTTTTTAAGGCAGAGCCATCCAACTCTACCTGAACTGGAAGAATAGTCTCCATTGTCGTCCAACTAAATATTCCTGGTATTAGGCCCATCCTCTGACTCCTTGTTTCTTCTTGTTCCCCAGTAACGGTACATAAAAACTGCGCAAAGGAGGCTTATCCCTGCAAAATCGCCAACTACAATGGAAGCTATGGTGCCTTTACTCAGACCTTTTCCCTTGTTGATAACAGGCATGGCTGCAATTGCTGAAGGTGAATTGATTTTTGGAGGATCCGAGAGTGTTGAAGGAATTGAACATAAATTTGTCAGTGGGTGACCACAAAGACCTGGATTACCAACAAAAGCATCATTTTTCTGATGCAAAACAGCTCCAAACTGTGGAATGGGTCTAGTCAAAGGCACAAGGTTACCCCTGGCGTAAAAATTGCAGACGAAAATTCGCAGGCGTCTTCAACAACACCCAACACGAATCTGAAGAAAAATTTTGACAACGGCAATGGATTTTTCAACGACTTTTCTTCCTCTGGGGCGGATTCGCCTTCGACTCTTGCAGATTCAATCACGTAAACCATTTGGATGGCAGATTCAATCACGAAAGCCATTTGGATGAAGCAGTCGTCGTCAGACGATTCATCTCTGACCTTATTTGATCCGGATCTCATTTCTACATTAAGGAAAGCCATGGATAAAATTTGCCCCAGAGATTCGATGGAGCCCGTTTCAAAGGTCTGTCAGGCAGCACGAGAAGTAAGAGTGGAGAAGAAGAAAATGGTACCCTAGGCAAATCTTTCAGGCTCCGATCTAGAAGCATTTAGGCGAGGGTTTACAACTGATTCAAATATCGTGAACAGTTGCAACCACTCAACTACCTTCTCTTGATCAAACGATTAACAATCTTCTAATCATCCAACACATAATTTAATGGCACACAGGAATGACAAGTGGATTTTAGGGAAGTTCACTTCAGAGGGAAACACCTTATGGCGTAAATATCTAAATATTGTCTTCAAAATAATATAAAGGGCAAGTAAAAAGAAAAAAGAAGAAGCAAAAAGTCATTAAAATATCATCATTAAATCACATTATAAAATATTTAAAAGAAAATAAATATTTAAATAATGTCTTCGAAATAATATAAAGGGCAAGTAAAAAGAAAAAGGAAGTAAGAAGCAGCAAAAAGTCATTAAAATATCATCATTAAATCACATCATCATATCAAACAGAAATTAAAGAGTTAAAAAAAAAAGAGATGAGAAAAATCGAAATAAAAACAAAAATTAAAACCTATAAAACTTTAAAAACAAAATATTAACTAATTGCACTACATATATAACATAATTTTAAAATTTCTCTTGAAAATATAAATTTATAAGAAAAATAAATTAAAAATACAATAATAATAATAAAGATTTACCACTTTACTTGGTTCCAATGTATTAACTAAAATTACTTTATCTTATCTAAGAATTTGTATTTCTTGGACATGAGGAAACATGTTAATAACCTCAAACCTAGAGATGTACCAATAATGAAACCCTAATCTTAGTTCAAGGGTCTCCAAGGTCCAGAACCAAAAATACCTTGAAAGTATTAACTAAAATTACTTCATGTTATCTAAAAATTTGTATTTCTAGGACATGAGGAAACATGTTAATAACTCCAAACCTAGAGATGTACCAATAATGAAACCCTAGTCTTAGTTCAAGGGTCTCCAAGGTCCAGAACCAAAAATACCTTTCGTTCAAGGGTCTCCAAGAATTTGGTTTTTTAGTTGAAAGGTCTAAAAACACTTGCTGATTCCCATTTGTCAAATCAGATACTGCGTCAAAATAATAACAATTTTCTGACAGTTAAGTGAACGGTAAATCTAGTTTTGATATAATCAAAATATCATTAAAAAATTCTTGTAGTGTATAAAATGTTTTCAAGCCCCTCATCAGATTGTACTTCCTCATTCCAAACCAAAAACTGACCATTCAGACGATCAACCCATCTTTTACCTAAAATAGAATACTTTTGCACACGCTAATTTTCACCACAGTGCAATTTGATTTCTTCTCTATTTGAAGATCGGAAAGAAAAAGACAGAAAGATATTCGGATGATACCTTCACTGGTCATGGAACCCATTATCATCATGAACCTTTTAATACATGCTTGACATTCCTTTTTATGACCCTTGGGCATTAACTGGACACTAATTCCAAGAATCTTGAAAATATCAGCTAGAAACATTGTGAGTGTATCAGCCAGCGGTGAAATAGTGGCAGAAAATCAGGAGATGATGGAAAATTTCATTATCCAACATAATTGCACTAGCTGAATTTTACCAGCCACTGCAAACAGTGTTTATAGCTGAAAACACATCATTATCATGAAAGTAAACTATATATGCATTAGTATATTTTCTCTTTTTAGCTGCTGCTTTTTCTTCAGATACGGTAGTATGATTTGTTGGTTACGTACCCTTTTTCAGTTTCGCAGTGACGAATTACTAATACCTCTCTGTCATAAAACGCTCATGCATGGTAGAAAACAAGAGCTTATAATTTCTTGAATTTATTCATGCTTAGAATAACCAAAGTGTTTTGGACAAGGGACTGATATAAAAAAGTCACAAAAGCCAAAAATGACACAGGGAATGTTAGGCCATTAAAAGTTCCCATGCATGTTTTTGACCTGCTTCTTGGACAGCAAATTCCATGGGATGACTTTAAAATCTGTTGATCCTATTACTTCACTATTAAAGCATCACGGCATGGCCCAACACCAATATAATCGATTGGTATTCCAAGTAAACTCTCGATCCTTTCCACATAGAGGCAAGTAGCAGATGGTAAGTCTTGATAGCTTCTCACTTTAGATATATCAGCCTGCCATCCAGGCAGATCTTCATTAATAACCTGTATGTGACCAAGTTATATTAGAATTGGGTACCAGAGAAGAGAAAAATTCTTTTATCAAAATTTGAGTTTGAAATGAGAAACTTTTTCAAGGAAACAAGATTTCAAATAACCTTGACATGACATAATGTTAAAAATAAACTGCAAGGAAAAAGGAATATGACATATGCAGAATATTATCTACAAAGATACAAATAAAACTATATACCGAGAGAGACTCAAACTGGTAGCAGGTCCAACACAAATGACCAAATAAAATAAAATTAACAGTTAGATCCATGAAATTTATTAGTCAAAAGAATGCAAAAATGTGTTGTCAAGAACAAATTGAGGGTCAAAGGTTCAAGAGGCGAAAATTATGGGTGCGAAAGCCTCAGTGCAAACAAGCTTTCTGTAAGTTTTAGCAAAATAATTCATACATATACAATGTAGAGTACTAAAATAGTGGATTTCTGATTTTTTAAAGGTAGAGATTGCAGCATAACACTCGAGATAATGATCATCGTAAATGAAGCTGTCTGATTAAACCTCACAAGGATGTGAAGCTTAAGCAGACAGCATCAGATACGCTGACATTAATGTAACTATTGCCTCCATGGTACAAACAAATATGTTTTATGTGGTTATAAAAGAGTCTGATTGCACTCACATTTTGAATACTGTTGTTACCCTATCAACTTCTTCTCCGAGTTTTGCATGAAGCAAGTGGGCATATTCTTATATTCACACGATTAAAACAAGTATATTCTTATATTCACATGATTAAACAAGTATATTCTTATATTCACATGATTAAAACAAGTATATTCTTATATTCATATGATTAAAACAACTATAGTGAATTCATTAACATAAAGGAGAATTCAGGAAAATTTCTATTGAAAAGAGAAATATTTTTAACATGCTTTTTAATGTTCGCATACATGAAAACAAACTTACATTCAGAAATATTTTTAATTTTAAAATATGTTTTTTAACGACCTTGTGGTACACCATAACTAATCACTATTTCATTATTGAAGAAGAGCAAATTGAGGGAAATAGAATGGAAAAATTAAAAGGTTGTATGGCTTGCATGCCCCCTTTTCTTAGCATTTCTTTCCTAAAATATTAACAAAATTTTAAAGCTATAATATTCATAGTTTCTTACTTTTATAAAAAAAATCAATAATTTCATTGTTGATACTTCTGGGTGGGTGGACATTCATAAAATCTCATGTGAACTAGAATGTGGCATGCTGTCAATCAACCAACAAATTTAATACATTTGGCAGAAGAAAGGCGTTCAGGTACATGCACAAGAGCTTGAGGTTTTCTTCTCAATTAGTTTGGTTCGTGGCAAAGATCATGTTGTTTCCTCTCACACTCATGCATAATTGCACTTTGGTGGTTCTAGGCGACCCTTCAAAAATGGTGGTGGCTCCAAGAAACATGTTGAATGATTGTATTCATACTTGCTCCATGGTATGTGGATTTAATTTGATTTCATCTCCATTTCTTGTTTTTGTTTTCATATATCTTTCTAGTTCAAGTATTGGGATTTCTATGGTTTGATTCCTTC
Source organism: Pinus taeda (assembly GCA_000404065.3). Classification (NCBI taxonomy): domain Eukaryota; kingdom Viridiplantae; phylum Streptophyta; class Pinopsida; order Pinales; family Pinaceae; genus Pinus; species Pinus taeda. Next base: position 22,965 of record APFE030932317.1, on the reverse strand, counting down.
TCTGTGTTTGGTTTAGCATTGCTATGTTCGGTGAATGGTGGTCCATTTCTCTCTCGGTCACATGTTATCTTACAGTTTACTTGATCTACCTTCTTTCTTCCTAGCTCGTGAACTCCTCAGTGCTACTCCGACCCTCCTCAAACCTTATCCTCTCTGGCTTGACCCATGGGGAATTTGAACTTTGAAACATGGTTTACATAGTACTACTTCATAACACGACCCTCACCAATTAAGCTACTGCCCATGAGCTAAAAATAGTACTATTTCATTAAAATTATCAATTATGAATTAAATTGAATAAAATAAAAAATAATATTATTTAATTAGAATTATCAATTATGGTTTTTTTATTTTTCTAATGTGGGTTTAGCCCACAATGAATTTGAACCTTGAATTTCATGGTTTACACAAAACTTCATAACACTTGGATGGCCAATTGAATTGACCCCCATGGGCTAATTATCAATTATGAATTGAATTAAATATAATAAATATTTAAAAAGAATATTTTGCATTGTATTTGGAATGTATGATATTTAAAATGAATTAATAACATAGAATTTGATGAAAAGCTAATACTTTGAAAAGGAAAAGCATATATAACAGGAAAAACATATATAACATCATTATTATTGCTTACAATGTTTTTTTCTTATGTTTTTTTTTTCCTTTTCATAACATTTAAAAAAAATGAAAAAGCAAAAAAACATATATAACATCCTTATTATTGCTTACAATGTTATTTTCTTATGTTTTTTTTCTTTTCATAACATTTTAAAAAAATGAAAAAGCAAAAAAAAAAACATGAATAGAAATATTAAAGTAAACACTTTTATCAAAATATGATAAATAAGGCTAAAAAACAACATTAAAAAAAAAAGTACATAATTTATAGCTAAAACATTTCAAAATGGCAAAATACTAACTTAAAAAAATGTGGTATTATTAGAACCATTTTTTGAAATAGGAATAAAAAACTGCTAAATACTGTTGAAATTCTAAGTCTGACAAGTCATAAATTCCTAATGCATTATCTAGTTTATTATCTCCTACTTGTTCTTTCCATTAATAAGTTATTTATAAATATAGATACTGAAATAAACACAAATGCAGTTTCAACACATATACAGATCAGCAACTGAAATAACTGAGACAATCAGACAAGGGACACCATTATTTTTGGACAATTGTCCCCGGAAAAACCCAATGTGGGAAAACTAGTGCAGCAGATATGAGGGTTTTATTATCATGCAGTCTCTGAATACAACTAGGGTGCCAAAAATGGCTCACCCAACAAAGAATGCCCTCGATAGTAGTAACTCTCTTCGGAGACAGATATTCCAGCTGATCAGCAACCGGATGATGAGCCCCACAGTGACTATTCCTTAGCTGGTCAACGAAATCTGCTCCAAGCTTCCCTCTGGAACTGCGTCACCCTCCTCTGGCTATGCGTCAGGTCACCAACACTCAGTCTGCCCCACAAAAATCATCCAGCACAACTCCTCAACCCTCTGTGTCCTCAACGCTAGCCCTCAAGCTCCTGTGTCAGCTTTGGCTGCCTCTACGTCGCCTAGGTTGCCTCTGCGCTATCTCTCTGGCACTATCTCTGCCTCTGTTATGTAGTCTCAGCCTTCTGTCAAACTTCCCCTCGTTGCAACAGATTACTGGTTCAATTCTCTCAACAAACCCCGCTTTAGAAAATCGAACTGACTGATCAATTTGGTATATCTCTAACTATTTCTCAAGCCTCCTCTTATACTTTTCCTGTTGAGTATTCAACGGTCAAGATTAAGTCCCTAATCAACGGCTAAGATTAGATTTGGCTTGATCCTCGTCTCTTGGAACCTTTTAACCCAAAATTATAATAATACACATTAATATTTTAATTTTGCTAAGTTTATACTTAAGACCCCATTGAAAATATTAATTATTTTAATATCTCCTCATTTGGGTAGAATTTCTCCAAACGATTTCTGGGTTTTGGAGATCTCATGTGCTTTAGCCTCTCCACCAATTTTCATGGCTAGAGAACATCCGATACTACCACAAATCAACACTCCCTCTTAGCGAGGAATGTGCTCTAATAATGCTCTATCATTGAAACATCACATTGATCCTTTGCACCGGTACCTGTGCTGATGCTTGGCCTGCTGCCTCACATCATTTGCACTACTTCTTCCTATATTGCTGCCCATGACACTGCCACTGCCACTGCTACATCTGCACTGCAACTCACTCTCAATATGTTGCCCATGCTGCTCTTAGCACTGCCACTGCTAACTGTTGCACTGCAACTCAGTTAGCGAGAAGTAGGTAACTGACTTCTCCCAAATATTGACATCCTAGTCAGTCTGGAAGCCTCATGAAACTGAAGCCGCCTCTGCTGCCATCCTGTTCTCCCTCTGCTTCCACTCAACTGCTAATTACACCTCTGTGCCTCTTGCACTGCTTCAACCTCCACTGCATTGTCTCATATTTTTGCACCCAAGCACTGTCTTGCTGCTCCACTACACTTTGCTCCACCCAACCCTTGTCATCTTGCTACTGTCGTTAAGGGCTCCCATAGCTGGATATGATCCAAGAGTTTGGGCACCTCAAGGATCCTGCCCTTAGTATGTAGTCCTCCTGACTACAACTCGATGTCTCCCCACCTCTTCTCTAGATGTGCATGAGCAGTGATGGCACAATTGTTATTAGTCTCGACCTCTTTCTCCACCGTAGCTAGAGTTGCCTTTGAATTAGAAGCCTCTCCCTTGTTTTTCTTCCTGGGACACTAGGATGCATAATGTCCCAGCTCCTCACAATGAAATCACTTTACCTTGGAGATATCCTTCTTCTTTCTCTTCAATTGTTGTCCCGCAGATGCTAGAGCCGCATCCTCCTTCTCCTATTTCTTGATTCAACCTCCCTTTCCACTACTCCCCACCTTAGTCATCCTCCTGATCTCTTCCTGGCGAAGAGCTGCCCACATCTCCTCCCAACAGGGAAAAGTAGCGCTGCCCAAAATACTTTGGACAAATGTCTCCCACTCCTCGGAAATTGCATTCATGGCAGTCCTGACTGTAAATTCTGGATCCGATGTAGACTCCACGGAAGTAAGCTCGTCCCGAATCTCCTGCAACCTGAGAAGGAATGGATCTATCTGCTCTCCCTTCTGCATCTAATATGATCACAACTGATTCTCCAATAACATCTTCCACTGCAGGGAAGAGCCCTGGTATAAGGTGGTTAGGGTGTCCCACATCTCCTTTTCTATGTTCTTTTCAATAATATGTGGTATGACATGATATTTAACCCCATCTAGGATCATGCACTTCGCCCTCGCCATTGCATCTTCATACTTCTCGTTCTTAGCTGGGTCAACTAGGATAGCCATGGTTCTCAAGGAAAAGTCCTTGATTTGATCATGTCGATACAGGATTTCCAGGATCCTGGCCTTCCAGATGACAAAGTTGGAAGCCCTGTCCAACCTATCTTGATCCCTCAGTTTGTTCATTGCCATTTCAGCTCCTCTTCTGGACTCCCTCCGAGTCTTGACTCCCCTCATGGAAATCTCCCTCTAATTCCTAATTTCCCTCTTGGAAATCCTTGGCCAACTGTCGAACTGCTCCTCTCCAGTCCTCCTTACAACTGCAACTCAGATCTGGATTCCTTGGCTAGAAATCTGTCAAGGTAGTGACTCCCTCTACCTTGTTCCCACCTCCTTAGACACTGTTATGCTTAGACAGAAACAACATCCCACAAACTCCTCAAATCACAATCTGCCCATAGCTTCCTAAGCTCCAACAACCGAAGAAACTGAGCCTTTAAGGCTTTGCACAATCCTGGCAACGGCTGAATCAACACCTCCTAGCCACAACGTCGATCCTTCCTGGCTAAGAAAGATGACCAGGCACTACGTAGGTCTGATCTGCCCCTCTCTACCTCTGACCTGACCCTCCTCCTGGCTCGAAATGATGACGTAGGCTCTACGTCACTTCCTCTCTAGTTGTTTCTGCTTTAGAACAACGTTGTCTCTCGGGATTGCTGCTACTGCTACAAATTATTCAAATTGCTGTTGGTGCCTTCAGTTCTCCTGTGATCTGTAACACTCGGATACCATGTTGAAATTTCTAAGTATGACACACCAGAAATTCCTACTGCATTATCTAGTTTATTATCTCCTACTTGTTCTTTCCATTAACAATTTATTTATAAATATACTGAAATAAACACAAATGCAGCTTCAACACATATACAAATAAACAATTGAAAGAATTGAGACAATCACACAAGGGACACCATTATTTTTGGACAATTGTCCCTAGAAAACCCAATGTGGGAAAACTGGTGCAACAAATACGAGGGTATTATTATTATGCAGTTTTTGAATACAACTAGGGTGCGAGAAATGGCTCGCCCAACATAGAACGCCCTCGGCAATAGTACCTCTCTTCTGAGACAGATATTTTGTCTGATCAACAATCAGATGATGAGCCCCATAGTGGCTATTCCTTAGCTGGACAACAGAAGCTGCTCCAAGCTTCCCTCTGGAATTGTGTCACCCACTAGAGACTGCGTCACCCTCCTTCGGCTTTGCATCAACTCACCAACACTCAGTCTGCCCCACGAAAAATCACCTAGCGCTACCTCTTGGCCCTATGTCAGCTCTGCTAGCCTCTGCACAGCTATTGTTGCCTCTGTGTTAGCCACTTGGCTCTCTGCGTCAGCCCTCTAGCTCTCTTCGCCATGCACACTGACCTCATCAGCCATTGCGTCAGTCCCAGCTACCTCTGCATCAGCCTTCCTAGGCTCTTCGCTATCTCTCTGTTATGTATTCTCGTCCTTCTGCCGAACTGCCCCTTGCTGCAACAGATCACTGGTTTGATTCTTTCAAAAAACCCTGCAAAACTGACTGATCAATTTGGTGTATCTCCCACTGATTCTCAAGCCTCCTCTTATACTTTTCCTGTTGAGCCTTCAATGGCCGAGATTAAGTCCCTAATCAATGGCTAAGATTAGATTTGGCTTGATCCTCATCTCTTGAACCTTCTAACTCAAAATTATATTAATACACATTAAAATTTTAATTTTTCTAAGTTTATACTTAGCACTCCATTAAAAATATTAATTATTTTAGTATCTCCTCATCTGGTTAGAATTTCTCCAAACGATTTCTGGGTTTTGGATATCTCATGCGCTTTAGCCTCTCCAATAATTTTCATGGCTAGAGCACATCCTCTTCTACCACAAATCAACAAATATTGCTTCTAAAAAACAAGAACTCTTTAAGTCACGCTAGTAACTATGTTGCTTCACATATGTAGCCAAGACTTTCTAATTTTACCAAGTGCTTTGCCTTGATCTAAGCCATTAACCATTTGATTTTTGTTGCAAATTTGTTTCATATCACACCTTCCCATTGAGAGGCTTTTGGTATCCAAAATCTTATCCGCAAAGGATATGGAAGCACAAGGTTTCCACTTGTCTCCCCAAGTCCACTACTCCATAATATATGAAGGACTTCTTGTTTGTCTCCATCAGTATGTTTATTTGGCCCGTTTCATTTGTTAATGGAGATATTTTTTCCCTTCCCCTTGAGTTCTTGGATCAGGTAGGCCTTATCACCTTTAACCAAGAACTATTTGTTCTTTTTCTTGTAGAAAGTCACATCACTATCCCAAACAAACACAATTTCACAAGCATATAGTGACATAACTTTAGATTCCACTCGAATGCATAATCAACATGAATGTCAATTCTTATTTGCATCTCTTGGCGATTCTCTTGGTTTATTTATCTAACATCCAACCAAACAAGCATGTTCTTACTAACTCATAAGTTTGTAAACCAAAATAATCTACAAAGGATTTATAAATCAAATTACATTTAGAACTATTGTTAAAAAAAGCATTTACCTTGCCCCTTGGGGGAAACTCAATTGGCAATGGTTGTGTTATGAAGTATTATGTTTAGTGCGTGATCTAAGGTTCAAACCCCCTTATTTAGCATGTGAGCCATGTGTTGGGGTGTATGTGGTTTCACCTGGAGGTGATAGTGATAGTGGTGTTAATTGACCCAGTTTCACATGAATATGAGATTGGCCTAGTTGTTGATTCCTGTAGTTACATAAAAAACCATTTATCTTATGGTTCTTATTTGAACTTTGATTTAGAATAGTATATTTATGTCTCCTCGCGGATCTTGGTTGTTGCAATGTAGTGCAGAGCATGGTTTCATACACATTGAAGGTGTTTTAAACCTTTGTTCTTGCCACTGGATTTGTACAATTTTGGATGTAATTGTGGATGAAACTTTCAACACTTCCCATCCACATCATAATGTTTGCAGTGGTTGTTGGGATATTTTCCCTATGGGGTTATTTCTAGAATATTTTTCCTTTTGTCTTGTTGGTCTCTCTCAACCCTTTTATTACTACCCATTTTTGAAATCCAACTGAATGTAGAGAACTTTCTTATTGGTATCATCTATGTTTTTCACACTAAAAGGTTGTAATATCCTTTAGAATGGATTAATAGTTCTCCAAGTTACTTCATCACTACCCTAGGATCTTCTAAAGAGATACCCAACCTCATGGCCCACTTCCAGAATTTGGCCATGTATTTTTGTGCACTCTTATCTTTGATATTGTTGAAGGATTTCAGTTTTAGGAGTTGTTCCTCTTGATAGTCTATGGAATAGAATTGATTTCAATAATTTCTTGAAATCCTCCAATTTTGTAACCATGGGATTTTCACCTAGCCTCGATGCATCTACATAGCTAATAAAGCAAGTCTAAACATTTTAAACCAATAAATGGTTTTGTGTTTCTCTTATTAGATAAATGTCAAAATAAATTTGTAGCTATTTTAACTAGAAATTGAAGTTTTCATCATTAACTTGACTATCATAAGTTGGTATTTCAAGATTTCCTTCAACCTTTGATAAATATGGGAAGATGAAGGAACATAGTTATTATTACTTGAGTCTCCAAACCTCTTTCCTTTGGAATATTCTAGGTCAACCGTTTATTCTTCATGCTTAGTCTATGTTGGGTGTCCTTCCTTATCCTTCATTACCAACTATAGTATTACTATTTAAATCAATGCAAAATGTCATTGCCCCAACCAAGTAAACTTACAACTTTTCTTCATCATGTTCTTAATGAGAAGTCCCACTATTTTGGGTTTGTTACTCCTCTCTAGACTTTGTAGCAATGCTTTTCCACTTGCTTGGTACCCATTATTGGTGTTTACCATACAAGTTGTACACTAACTATTTTTGAACTTGGGTTTTGATACTATATGCATCATAAATGATAGCCCTATGACTAGTCTGTCTCACTAACATGGGTCCTTCTTTGTAGAATCAAAATTGGATGTCTATAAAATTCATTATCAAATTGAGATTAAGCTTCTCAAGAGACAAATTCCTTAACAACAATGAATATATTTGTTCCTCTCCAGTTTCAAGGTTTGGTCTTTTTTTTTCTTTTGTTGGAGTGCCAAGATCAATGCCCAACAAAGTAAAATGTTGAAAATTGTAACTAGGTTCAGTGTTCATAATGACCTAATTATGATCATGACATTGTATATTCTTTATAAAGAAAGAAAAATAAATTATATTTTATTTTTGGAGTATGGGTTTGATACTCAAGTTTGAGTCAAAAGCATGTTCTTTGTGCTTTTAGGTCTTCTAGGTCTTTCTAGGATAAATAATATTATTGACCATGTCTCATATTCCCATTTGGATTTTTTGTAATAAATAAATAAATTTATTTTATCAAGAAAAATCCATTTTGTATCCCAAGACCAAGTCGGCCTAAGGGCAAGATCAAGTCGACCTAAAGGAGGACTATTTGACCCTTAAGAAAGGCAATAAATAGAAGGGATTTTGACCTCATTTGGACACTCAACTCATGCAAGTCCGATCTGCAATAGTGAAGGGGAAAAAGAGCTAAAGAGGACGAAGAAGATCAATATTTCTTAGGTAATATCTCTCTCTCTCTCTCTCTCTTTCACATGCAAAGCTATGGTTTGTGAAGCTTCTAGTTGCAGGAGGCAAAAATTTTAAAGCAGTTGCAGGAGGCCGAAACTATTGGGCTGAAAATTTTGTTGTTGTCTTAGAAGAGATCTTGTTGGGGGCTGACTTGGGTCTTTAAGGGTTTGTTGGCTTTCATCTTTGGGTTTTAGAAGTTTCTTTGTAAGCGGATTCTACAAATATAAGAAGAGAAACATTTTTCTGGGTTTTCCCCTTTGTAGGGGTTTTGCCCTGACTTAAAGCCTATATCTTGTGTACTTTGTCTCTTGTGATCTTCACTGTTATGCTAATTTGTTGATGATTAAAACTAAATAAGTAATTAAAGACCAACTAATATCACAAGTAATTATCAAGATAAGGAAAATAAGTTATAATCTACAAGTCTCCATATTTTCCAAAATAAAATCACTCTATCTCAAATCCTAATGGAATACCACATCCTATTTATTGAAATGCTCAACTCCAACACTTTTATCAACAACCCATCCACCCACTCATTATATAATTAAGTAATAAACAAGATGAGCACATCACTTCTCATTATTACTATATCTATAGCCATGGTATTAATATACATATAACTTATAGGCCCATATGTGGATATTTGTAGGAATAACAATGTGCACATGCTAGGTATGAATTGTTGATATGTGTATTGGTTGTATAATGTTGGAATAGATCCCAATGATTATTCCAAGTGTTTCCCTTTGCTTTATACAAAGGATATGATGCTATGTTAGGTTATGAATGGTTGTTACATAAAGCACAAGAATGTGGTCTCAAAGTTGAAATTTATAAAAGAGATCACACAACAAACATTTAACGATGACCTAAACAAACTCAAAATTGAATTTGTGGATACCAACTAACAATACAAGCAAAGGGATATCATTGTGGATACAAACCAACAATTCAATCCATACAAGCATATTAATGTAGAGGATCGATTGGGTATTAAAATTCATAGGTGTTGGAATTAACTATCATTACCACTGAAGGGAATAGACAAAAAACCAAAATTCCACATCAATTAACCATAATAAACAAAGAGACTTAGTAGCGAAAAAACTCCAATGTTGGATGCATATGCACTCATTCTTTACTTCTTAGCAAGAACAAAATTACAATAAAGTCTAGTTTTTTGTAGCATTAACAATTTCATCAAAATAATTTTATTTAGCTACTCTCTACTACTATGCTTGGGTTTATAGGTGGCATTGGCCCATTTGAGAGCAATTAGAGGCCAAGTGTCCTTGTGTATTCAATTGTATATCTGCATCTCTCTTCCTCTCAATTTCATCTTCTGTTGGCATCATTCTAATTAGAGTTCCTTCTAGTCATTTTTTTCTTAGTGCTTAAAATGGAAGAGCAACATTTTAGAGTCGTGTCGTAATGAACTAATCTAATATGGGGCACTTTACACTATCAACTACGTCCTCCTACCTCATCATCAATAATCATCATATTCACTTCCATATCCAAGAGCTTATGATTTTACCAAGTGCATTGTCATAATTTGAGTAACTAACTATTCAACATCTCTTGTAGATCAATGAACGAAGTAATCATAATATTTGTACTAGCATTTTTTGTAAGTCACACACAAAACAATAAATGATTTTGCATATATATATATATATAGACCAAGAGATGAGAGGGATCAAATCTCTTAAGATGCAAACTTCTTTTTAGTTGTGAACTTGCAAGTTGCACCCTCGAGCGATTTTTGATCCCTTCAGTGTTTTGGTGATCCTTATTAAGCTGGGTTAAGCTAGTTGTTATAGATTTATTTTGATTTATTAAATTTCAGACACACACACAACACACACACAACCCAGAAACACACACAACGTTAATAATTTATTCTTTTTCAAGTATTAAAACTGGATTGAGCTCTATGGAAGTCTCTTAGATATTTAGTAGTAGTCTTTACGCACTTTCAACTACATTCTCCTAGCATCATCAACCTCATAGTCATTTGAGCTTCACTTCCAAGGCAGGAGTTTTGATTTTTGATATTTGATTTATTTAGTAATTAATTGTTCAAATTCATTGCAAATTAGTGATGAAGTTCATGATATATTGTTAGTAGCTTCAACTTTAGCCCCCAAAACAACTCATGATTTTATTTGTAACTTTGTTATAAAAATCTCTCTCTCTCTTCTCTCTCGTATATATATAATATATATAATATAATTATATATATATATTATTATTTAATATATATTATTTATATATTATTTATATTATGATATATATATATCCGCAGTCATGAGCTCAATTCATCTAGAGCTAGATGTGAAGTTCATTGATATCATTACTAATTGTTGTCGATCATGGGTTCGACTCTCTTTGATTCCATTGGGGTTCTTGTAGATTAGTGAATGAAGTAATGATAATATTTGTACTAGCTTTTCTTTTAAGCCACACACAAAAAATCAATGATTTTATTTGTAAATTTATTATAATAAAATCTCTCTCTCTCAATATCCTCAATAATTAGCTCAAGTCATCTAGAGCTAGATGTGAAATTCATTGATATTGTTACTAATTGTTGTTGATCATGGGTTCGACTCTCTTTGATTCCATTGGGGAGAGGCCCTATAATCAGAGCCAATAGTTTACCTAGTTTACCATCCTAAAAATATGAGGAAGTACTCAGGGGTTTCTTGTGCTTTCATTCCAAGTGTGTGTGTATGTATACACATTAAACATAAAAGATGTAATCTCCTCTCTTCCTCACAATCTATCCCATATTTATGTTGCAACTAGTCCATAGTGATTTAGAAATCTTTATATGCAATGGTGTTTAACTAAAGTGATCATTACTGACAATGATCCATCTTAACTTTGTATTTTAACAATATCTAATGTGTGGTTTATGGACACCAAATATCCACTGAAAGGGATCGCTTCCCACCAACTCATTAGTTGGTGGCCTAACCCTAAGAGTGTCAAGGAGAATTGATCTCGTGACCCCCATTAGCAAGGTGCATTAACGATAGTAGCTTGACCAATTGAGTTAACTCTTGGGGTTGAGGCTTTATATTACTTTTAACCTTTTATTATTTATTATTTTTTAATTGAACCTACATGTAAATGTTTATAAACATTTACACCACTACAACATTACCCCCATAGTCACATGCCAAATGCTCTCTACACAATAATTAACGAAGGCTGCATATAGGGGTTGGCAAATATTGCATGCTAACATTTTAAAAAAAAAAAAAAAAAAAAAAAAAAAAAAAAAAAAAAAAAAAAAAAAATAAATAATAAATAATTAGCTAGCGTAAGCAGGTGGGATTAGATTTCTATTCCATTTATTCTACTATTTTACATAGAATTGATATTGTCTGGAATTATTGAATAGGTGTTTATTATACAAAAAAAATATTGTTGCTTTGAAAACCACATATCTTATAATGTTATGGTAAAATCTTTCTTCACGACAAAACTACATTTGCTTACTCAATTTTTTTTTCTTTGTAATCACCATAACATTTTGATGGTCATCGTTGATTAACTCTTCTCAACTCTTCTCACAGGCTAGAGTAGAAATAGTTGTAATAGAGGGTGATGAAGGACCAACTATAGTCTCTCTTGTCAAGAGAATTAGAGCATCCACATTGATTTGAGCCTCAACATTGATTTTACCTTTTGTGTCAGGGTTGGGGTATGAAACGGGTAGCGGTGCCTACTTCTAGTTTTTAGATGGCTACCAAAGGCATAAGGAATGGAGGATATTGGGCCTAAACTCTTTAATTTAATTATCAATATTTATTATGTGGATATGCATGCCTATTTTGGAATAGGGTTTCCAAAATTTTATTTTAATTATTAATAATTATTAGGTGGATGGTAAAGATTTAAGCTCCAGAGCATATTCTGAAATATTCTTAGTAGTAGTCACATGTCAAATGTTGAGATTTATTTTAAAAGTAATTGTATATGTTAAGTTAATTAATTAAAAATGTCAAAATAAAATGTTAAATTGAGTTAACCCACTTTTATGGTTTGAATGAGCAAGATCCTAAAGCAAAACAAAAAAATTCCCTTTTTTCAGTGCAATGACAATTTTAATGGGCCTTCGTTCATGATGTTATCAAATATAAGCCGTTAAACTCTATGTAGATTGACTTTGTAAGTGGGAGCATCCATGTAAAAACTTTCTAATTGGAGAAAACATTGAACCAACTCATATTAATACTACAGGGTGAAATAGAAAATTAAAAGAAGAATTGAATTTGTGACTGGTACGAACTTTACAATTGGAATAAACATTTTACCAACTATTAATACAAAGTGGTCACTTGGACAATTGAACGAAGAAATAAATTGATGGAGGAGTTTTGGCATCATAAGGATGAGCAGATGATTGGTATTTTAGCCTTTCTGGGAAGAATGGAAGCAAGTGCATTGAACTGATTCTCATATACATTGATTATTTTATGATTTCAGGCATTATATGCAGAGTTTGGATCTTCAAAAAAGATGTGTTTTAGTGACCATCCTATGAATCATATCATGTAGCTATTGAGTTGAATTATATTTGTGTCAAGTAGAATTCACCCTCCTATGAATTATATCATGTAGCTATTGAGTTGAATTATATTTGTGTCCAGAAGTAGAATTGGCCAAGAATTTTGCTTGTTTAATGTTGATGCTCAATTAATTAAGTATATTTGAAACTATTTGGAGTTCTCCTTAATCATCTTCTATGCCATGAGAGATTTCATTATTTAAAAATATGATTTTCTAGATGATCATCATTATAATTGTTTTAAAATACTAAAATTTTATTATTTCATTTTAAGGTGATCAGAAAGAAGTTATTATCAGTTATGTTAGGCAATCTTCGTATTGTTAATTGGTTTATTTAAAATTAAATGAAAATTTATGTGGTTGTACTTGCGAATCAATCAATCAATACAATATAACTATGAATTCTCGTTGGCATTTTCCTTGTGTGCACTTCGCCTTCATGACCACCAAAGTGAAGCAAGCAATAAGGACACAAAGGTTACTTGAGAACAAGGGGAAACCTTAGAACTATGAATTCTAACTGGCATTTTCCTTGTGTGCACCTCGCCTTCATGGCCACCAAATTGAAACAAGCAATAAGGACACAGAGGTTACCTGAGAACAAGGGGAAACCTTAGAGGAAGGCTTACTAGTTAAAATGGGGGAAACCCTAAGAAAACCTCCACAAAAATAAACTTGGAAGCACTAAGCAAACCTGTTAAAATGGATAGTTGAGAACAAGGTTCTATAACGAAACCTTGAACAATGATTACAGATGAGATCATACCTCGAAACAATCTTGATGGGAATAAGCCAAGTGAATTAGAGGAACAAGAAGAAGGTTACCTGCATAAACGTGGAAAGGAAATCTTGTTCCTTCTAGCTGGTGTGGACCTTTGGCTGAAGCTAAACAAAAGAAAATTGCCAAAATAAGGCATTAGTAAACCCTGAACCCTGTAGAATGGAAACCATTTATGAAAAATAAGTAAGTCGAGTTCTTGCATTTTTTTGAGAAGGGCTCATTGTTTAATGCACAAAAGGAGAATTACACCATTGTATTTGTCCAATACTTGAGTCGCTCAGGACACCCAAATGAAAGGAAAATAAATTCAAAGTAGGGTAATATATCCTATGGTCAAAACTCCTAGAGGGGAAGAGTAAAATTGTATGATACTGCATACAAGGCCAAATTGTTAATGTTGTTACAAATGTCTATAAACAAAGAGAAAGAACAAATGAAAACCCAAAAAATTGTGATTTACTGAACAACTCTGTTATGGATTGCTTTTAAGGTTTTCTTTGTAAATACGGAACCTATTCAGACAACGAAAAATGAATTGATAGCGAATTTAGCAAGGAGAGTTAGGACAGAGTAAAATCTCCTTAGTCCTTAGTAGAGTGGATAGGGAAAACAACAAAATGAGAACAAGGCAAGGGTAGCTTACCATAGCCAAAACTACACCCTAATCCACCTCCATCATTGGATCGCCTTGTGTAATCCCTGCCATCCAAACCTAAGGATCACGTGGTGGAGGATTTTTGGAATGACAAATAGTGGACCTTGTGGCAAAGTCATGTGACTAGCCTTAATGCACTAAATTTTAATAAGGACATTATCTATCGATGTCACAAATTCGGACGACATATTTCTTGCTAGAATCTGGGAAAAAAAAAAAAAAAATCAAAATGCTGGAGTGTTTCAATTCTTTTTTGATGGTGGGAATGGATTCATCACCATCAAGAATCCTTGGGCACCCAAAATCCTGAAGTTTGACAACTATAACCCAGATTTTCAAAAAAAAAATGTCATTTTATCATAATCTGATGGGGACGAGATTTTGGGGTGAACCAAAATCCCATTTCTCCAATAAATCGTTCTTGAGGCCTGTGGGTTATGGGCCCATGAAGCCTATCAAAAATGCTTCTCACCTTTTCATACAGCTGGGCCTCACTTGCCTTGTGGTCTAATGAATCTTTATTCTTTCCAAAAAACTTGTGAAAATAACACACCCTCCATTGCGCAATGCATGACAGTGCTCTCCTCGTTCTCGGTCCTCACACACACCGCTTCTTCAACAAGGATTTCTCTTGCGAGTGCTTTGCAGAATGAGTCACCTTGGGGAAGGGGGGCGGGGATTCTAATTGCTGCATCCGCAGTCTCTTTCTCGATGGCTTTGAATCCAGGACTTCTTGAGAGACATTATTTCCCTTGGACGTCAACTTCTTCTTTGGTGTGGGCTGCTCTTTGGCAAACACATCATCTTTGGCTCTTTTTGCGGCTACGCCCTTCTTGGCCTTAGAACCAGAGGGAGTATTAGTGTTCATCTCCACAGGTTCCTCTGGTTTCAAACTCTAGACCTATCCGAAGACTTAGGATTCTTCTTGATGGAAGGCGGAGATGCGGGCTGCTTCTCTGGTGCTGGACGGGTGCTCATCTCCTCGTGCTCGAAGTCGGAACGGATTACTTTTGCATGTAATATTTGCTCCTCTGAATCGAATTCGCTGTGGCTATGGCATGAGTGAGAGGCTTTGCTAGATTCGGAATCGTTGCTATTGTGGCTTGAGCAAGAGGCTTTGCTTTGGCCATTTGAAAAAACACCATGGCTTCAGAAAATCCAAATCATTGGAAAACAATTCAAACAAAAAAAATACACAAACACAAATTCACATAAGACGCATTTTCATTATATACAGTCTCGATTACAATTTAAGGCATCTCGGCCTTGATCTCATATTCTCCTACAGCTACATTGTATCTCCTTACTTACACTCTCTCACATGCACAAGTTTTTTTCTTGATGCCCGAATGAACTCTTAATATCTTGTTATACATACATGGCAGTTTTAACTGAATTTTAAACTGAAATTTGTTCACTAATAGAATTCTGTTCACAGTTGGCATAGTTTTCCATGTGTCTTCTTTCTATAGTTTTTTTTCCACTAAGGTGCTTGGATGCTCTTGCATTAGACTCCCGAGGTACAAAAATTTATGACCTCATCGTCTTATGCGTTTCCTTGTCCTTTGCAATTCTACCCACTGTTTCACTTCTTCAGCGAAACTCCCTTCATGGTCTTCTGTGAGCTGCAACCAAACCTTTGCAATAGCAAGTCCTCCCTGCTACCAGATGCCTTACCAAGCTTCTCTCCAGCTTAGTCTTTCGAAATCTCTATGGTTCTCTCTTCTTGAACCAATTGAGCACTCTTGCTCTAGGTTTGCTACAATCTTCTCACTTTCACAAAATAAAATAATAAATTTACAAGCTTACAAATCTTCAGTAAAACTGTACCTCTTCTTTCTTCGCATGCAAAAATTCCTTTCCACAGGAAATATTTTCCTGCTCTGATACCACTTGATGGGGATGAGATTTTTGGGTGAACCAAAATCCCATTTCCCCAATAAATCGTTCTTGAGGCCTGTGGGTTATGGGCCCACGAAGCCTATTAGAAACGCTTCTCACCTTTTCGTATAGCTGGGCGTCACTTGCCTCGTGGTCCAATGAATCTTTATTCTTTCCAAAAAACATGTGAAAACAACACACCCTCCATTGCGCAATTCAGGTAGTGATGCATGACGGTGCTCTCCTCGTTCTCGGTCCACACACGCATCGTCTTCTTCAACAAGGATTTCTCTTGCGAGTGCTTTGCAGAATGAGTCACCCTAGGGACAGGGGCCAGGGATTCTAGCTACTGCATCCACAGTCTCTTTCTCGATGGCTTCAAATCCAGGACTTCTTGAGCGACATTATTTCCCTTGGATGTCGACTTCTTCTTCAGCGTGGGTTGCTCTTTGGAAAACACATCATATTTGGCTCTTTTTTCGGCTACACCCTTCTTGGCCTTCGAACCAAAGGGAATATTAGTGTTCGACTCTGATAGGTTCCTCTAGTTTTGAACTCTAGACCTATTCAAAGACTTGGGATTCTTCTTGACATAAGGCGGAGCTGCGAGCTACTTCTTTGGTGTTGGGCGGGTGCTCATCTCCTCGTGCTCGGAGTCGGAACAACTTACTTTTGCGTGCAATCTCTGCTCCTCTGAATCGGAGTTGTTGTGGCTATGGCATGAGTGAGAGGCTTTGCCAGATTCAGAATTGCTGCTGTTGTGGCTTGAGCAAGAGGCTTTGCTATGGCCATTTGACAAAAACACCATGGCTTCAGAAAATCCAAATCGCTGGCAAACAATTCAAACAAAAAAAATACATAGACACGAATTCACATAAGACACATTTTTATTATATACAGTCTCGATTACAATTTAAGGCATCTCTTCCTTAATCCCGTATTCTCCTGCAACTACATTGTATCTCCTTACTTACACTCTCTCACATGCACAAGTTTTTTTCTTGATGCCCGAACGAATTCTTAATATCTTGTTATACATACATGGCAGTTTTAACTGAATTTTAAACTGAAATTTGTTCACTAACTGAATTCTATTCACGATTGGCCTGGTTGTCCATGTGTCCTTCTTTCTCTAGTTTTTGTTCCACTAAGGTGCTTGGATGCTCCTGCATCATAATCTTGTAGAAATTTCCATTATTTTTCGGGCTAATTTGTGGGCTCTTTAGACTACACTTTTAATAAATCTATATCTTAGTTTAACCACTTCCAAATGTAAATGGAGATTAATGTGCAAGAGATAGATAATTTTTTTATCCAACAACACTTTAGGGGGAATTGTTGAAAATGCAGCAAGAAAGTCTCAATTTTAATTTTGCCTTAATCAAATTGAGGAAATTCTAAATTCCACATCAGCAGACAACTTGGAGGAGTTAACTGAGGTGACATGGCTCTTGTCACTCAGTTAAGAACACTCAATTCGAGTAAATGAGTTGAAGTTCAGTTTGCTTGAGTTGATTCCTAAAAAAATAGGAGCCTAGCTTAGTTAATTCGAGTTAGGTGCATGAAGTTCAGTTGTGTGTAGTGATTCCTAAATTCTAGGAGCCTAGGTTGAGTTAATTTTAGTTGTAGCAATTTAATTCAGTTAAATTAAATTATGGTCAGTTAAACTAGTTCTAATTGTTGGAGGAACTAATGGAAGGTCAAGTTGTGGAAGTGGAATTTCAACTACACTGAGTGATCAACCAGTTAACTTATCAATTAGCCTAAATTAATTGATGCATGTAGATTGGATAAGATAAGATAATTATATTTATGTCCAACTAATGACCACAAAGTAGGTCAAAGGGATTGTTGAGTACAATGATGTCCATAAAATGTGGGAGAACCAAATGATCTCCTATAAAAAAAATACAATGCATGAATATAAAAGGTACAATGCAGGATCATAAAAGATACAATGTATGGAATGCCCTGACGAAGAGGATCAGACCCATCTCTCCTAACATCCGAGACTGATTGAAGAGCACTGGAAAAAATTCCACAAAGTTTTTTGGCTTGATGAACGGTCAGTGGGAGGTATGGACTGTCCACTAACTCATTGCCTGGGGGAGTTTGTGCACTGCTGAGGTCTGGAGGACCTAGTCTATCTCCCAGGGATGGATCTGAGATGGTTTAGCTGCTAAGGTCTCGTGTGGTGGGGTGAGGTCCCACGGATCCTCATTGGTCTGGAGTCTGGATATGAAACGGGATCAATCGTTCTCTTTGCGCCCATGTCTGAGGGTAATACTTTGAAAAATGTTGTGATCCTCTGTGTGGGGTCCGGTCTGATGGGAGGCTGAAGAATATGCACTTGGAATCTAAGAGCCTCCTACATATATAGGGCCAAACATCTTTGATTTGGATACTTTAAAAAGTCAGTGAGGGTCTAAGAGTCTCTGAACAAGCAATGGAACCTTCCTCTAATCTCGTAGTAGATAGGGCATCCAAAAATGAAGTGCACCTCAGTCTCTAGTTCCTGTAAATAGAGAATTCGAGGTACCCAGTTGAGATGGATATAATAAGGCAGTGTACCACCAATTGTAGACTATTCCAATGTGTATAGGTGGTGCATGCAGTCAGAGGAAGAACCTAGAGGAATTGCACAATTCATTTGAAGGAATTTCCTAATAAATAGGGGCTTATTTCCTCTAGGAACAACACAAGAAAATAGGAGCCTGGAGGACTTCAAAATTGGCCAAGTGTTGGCTAGAATGAGTCAGGCAAAGATATAGACTACACACTTGCAAGTTGTGCTCAAGCTTGAGCAAACATATGTATTCATATCTACTTTTTTATTAATGCAATACAAATACGAAGGGGTTTTGAGTAGTTGCTCTCTCCTAGATAAATCTTTGTGCATGTGTGATGTTTCCTTTTGGATGACTATGATTTGTGTTCTAGATTGTGAATTAACTTTCACAGAACAGTAGAATAAAGTAACTTCGAGTCTTGTGATTTAGTAAATTTCATGAGCAGATCGTAATTTTATAGACATTTTATTTATAATTTATTTATAAAAAATAAAAAAACAAAATCAACATTTTTTGGACGTCTAAAATGTGCTATACCCCTATTGATAGGTTGTGACATATTGAATTTTGACCTATTGATGGGGGAGTCATCTAACAAGGCAGAGGAATTGCTCGGACGGCTAAAAGTGGCCAGAATCCGGGCAAAAAATTTTCAAAAAATCTTGTAGAGCCAGTGTTTGAATCATAATTTTGATGGTGGAAATGGATTCAACACCATCAAAAACGTCTAGAACACCTAAAATTTTGAAGTTTAACAACTATAACTAGGATTTACAAAAATCCTTGCCAGATTTTCTCTAAATATGACCAGAATTTCCATAACTTTCTGGACAATTCCTCTAGCTAGTTAGACTATGACATTGATGGGCTGTGACATGTTGAATTTTGACCCTTGGTTTGGTTGGAGGAGGCCCTAACATCATGGAAAGCCAACTAAGTAAATACATTTGACTATGTACCAACCAGAACAGAGACTGAGGTACAACACATAATTTGAGTTCAGAGTCCTTTTAATTGTGAATGGTAGGCGGTTTCTTTCGTTTCCGTTACTTGTGTGGTGGCAGAAGGAACACAACTATTCCATGAACTCCACACATTTCAATGAAAGTTGTCTAGCCAAGAAGGAATCTACCCTTGTTTGTTTTTTATTGGGATTCCCCTATGCTACTGCTATCATCGACTAAGCTTAGCAAAGTTTGGTTATTTCAAATCATTGAAAACATGGTGTTAGTCATTGTAGTACTGTTGGTTTAATTTAAGTGTCTGTTGAGCGCCCTTGGGGCTTAGCTGCTGTTTGCAAGGCCTACCTTGACATTCTAGAAGAGCCCACGAGTTATTTTCTTTGTCATTTGGGGATTTTGGTAGATTTCAGGGAAAGTTTATGCTGTAAATTACAGGGAAAATGTTGGGTCCCTATAATACCAGTGATTACCCCATTACTATTGTAGTTGTACCCCTTATTAATATTGTTGTGCCCCTATTGCCCCAATATTGTTATTACTGTGCCCCATAGAATCCCTCTATCGTTATTTTTGTGGCTTTATATTATTATTGTTAGGCCGGCTGGGTTATATTGTGACTCCTTAGACTCCTATATATAGAAAGGAGGTTTTGTCATTTGTATCATCGAAGAATTGTTCATTTATGTAATGTAAAGGAGATTTCCCCCTCGAAGAGGCTGAATTCTAAGGCGTTGATCTATCTTTTCTATCTTTTCTTGAGCTAGTTTCATAACA
>APFE030932307.1:117664-137825 GCA_000404065.3 Pinus taeda | reverse complement strand
ACAACAAACTGATGCACTTATCTTCATCTGAAATTTTAATATCAACAGATGATAACTGACTTACCACAGTATTAAACGCATTCAGATGCTTTGTCACCGAGTCTCCATCTTTCATCCTCAGGTTATACAGCTTTTTCCGCAGGAACAGTTAATTCACCAGAGACTTAGATTGGTACAAAGTCCCTAACTTGTCCCACAAAGCCTTCGTCGTAGCTTCCCCTGATACATTTAGCAATACTGAATCTGAGACACACAATCGTATTGTGCTCTTTGCCTTCCGATCCAACTTCTTTCATTCTTCATCGAACACTCTCATTAGTTTAGTACCTAGATCTACCATGACCCACTGGTCTTTATCCACCAACAGATCCTCCATCTTGAGTTTCCACAACTCAAAACTCTGACCATTAAATTTGTCGATCTCTATCTTTCCACTACTCGCCATCTTCTTTCACCACCAGAATCAATCTCGCGGATCTCCCACTGAACAGGGTCTACCACAAGCCCGAGCGAAACCCCTCAGCAACAAAGGCATCCCCTTGAAGCCAAAACAGCTCTGATACCAATGTAGGTTTTAATCCCATACAGAAATTATCTGCATATGAATTCTAAAACACAGAAAATAAACAATGCGAGGTCATAACACATAAAACACATATACACAGAGATTTTCCCCTAGATCCCAAAAATGAGACTACCAGCTTGATTTTTCATTATTTTCCTTTCAATGTTACAACACATGCCGAAGCATCCAATACCATGGACCAAAAACCATCGCGTTCAAAAGACATGTGCAAAAATCATGCACAAAACCATAGGTGGGTCCGCCCATCCTAACATAGGGTCCAAAACCAAAATTTTCCGGGGCGCTGCCCCGGACCCCATAAAGTGGGGTTACGGGTGCCCTTCAAACCCCCTGTTAACTACGTGGAAAGAATATAACACAAACCAACATACATTATACAAATGAACAATTCTTGGATGATACAAATGAAAAGACCTCCTTTCTATATATAGGAGTGTAAGGGGTCACAATATAATTAGAGCAGACATAACAATAATAATGTAAGGACACAACAATAACAGCATTAAGCTTCTATGGGGCACAATAATAACAATATGGGGACTACATGGGCAGAACAATACAATAAGGGGGTTTCACTAATAATAATAAGGGGATAAACTAGTAGTATAGGGACCTAACACAAAATGTCATACAACAATGACATAGAGGATGAGAAGATGCAACAATTGATGGATAGCAGCAACAACGCACTTCAATAAGGAACTAACATGTATGAGAAAGAGGATAGATGGTAATAGAGGAAGAAATTATCTTGAAAAACAATAGTGAGAAGGAAGTTGCAAAACATGATCAATAGATCATAAAGGAGATACTTAAATCAAGATACAGTAATATTCTTATAATTCTTATATCAGAGGAGGATATGTAGCAAGTAGAAATGGACAATAAGTTTCAGCCAAGGACGGAATTGGATAATGAAATTAATAGGTTATGGATGTTGATGAAAAGGATGCCTAAGAACAGGCACACTAATGTGAAAATGGCATTCAACAATAGAAACCAAGTGATTGTACAAGAGTGCATCAATAAAACAAGTGGAAAACTCCATCAGATAATTTGAAGTTCTGGAGAATTAAGGAAAACTATAGTAGGAGCAAAACAACAACACAAAGAAATGGATGATCAACTATAGCACAAAGTTTGGGATCCGAGATAACTATTGCATCAAAGGCTTATGATCAAGAGGTTAAAAAAATTTCTATTGTTGCAGTTTGATGCAAGAGCACTAGAGCTTCTAAAGCATCAAGCATTTGGAGGACAAAGTTCCAAAAGGGGGTCATGACATTTCGAGAAGAATTCATATTCTTCCATGTAAACATTATATTAAGTTGATTTATTCTAGGGAATCTAAGTGAATGAGTTATGAATCTAGAAATTTTTTAGATAGGTAAGATTCTATTGATATGTTAAAAGCGTATCTTCCTTGTGTAACAACCCCGGGTTAAAATTTCATGTAATAAAATTTTATAAAGGCAAAATAAGACCAAGGTCATGGGACACGTATTGCAAGCTAAATGTTGGGAAAAACATCTTAGTGGGTGTCACTTTCAGTTTATTATGGCTAAGGAAATTGGCAAAGGCTTTGAAAAGGAAAAAGGAAATTATTTGGCATGTTATTTATGAAAATAAAGGAAAATAGGAGAAAAGGAAGGTGAAAGGTCACTGGATTGTATGTGAGGAAAATTAAAGGTAAAATAAAGGAAATTGAAGAAAATAGAGGCCTCAATGATAGAAAGGCGTTTGAGGATCAATTCACAATCTTTTGTTAATTCAATTTTGGATTTTTCTCTCTATTCTCTCTATTCTTTCATACTATTGCACAATTAGAGCATTTGTGGAGCATGCTAGCATTGGAGAAAGGAAGGCAAAGGAAGGACAAGGAAGAAAAGGAAGGTAAAGGACAAGAAAGGAAAATTTGGATCAAGCATCTTCAGCAAGAATACTTATAGGTAACAAGTTGCATGTGTGATTTCCTAGCTATTTTGTAAATTCATGTTACATGCATGTGTGTATTTGGTTATCTTGTTGTCAATGGCATGGGTTTTCCCAGGTATGACAGTGGTTTCAACATTGCCTTGCCATTTTTGGATATCCATGGTGTGATGGGGTTCTTTCATTTGGTTGAGCTTTGGATTTTTGGATAGTTTTAGAACCGGGTGAGGTGGTCTCAGAAAAAAACCCAAGGGCCTAGGAATCCCTTGATCAATTTTGGCAGGATTGCGATAAAGCCTAAGGGTGGAGATAGGAAAATTCCTCAAGATATTGGTGAAGAATTCTCAGGCATCCAAGCTTGTTTTGGGCATATTAATCCCTTGATTGGTTTTGGCAAGATTGTTGTAAACCCTGGTTGTTTGTGTTCCTGTTTTGGGCCTAGTGATCCCTTGACCAGTTTTGGCAGGATTGCGGTAAAAGCCTAGTTTTTTATGTGCTCATTGGGCCTAGGAATCCCTTGACCAGTTTTGGCGGGATTGCGGTAAAGCCTGAGGGTGGAGGTGGTTTAATCTCTGGCAAGCCTTGGTTGTTTTGTCTTAAGTCCCACATTCATGCTTGGAATATGGCACGATGGTGATTGGCTGAAAGAAATATTTGGTTTAGCTCAATCTATGGTCGGGTGGTACATTGAAGTCCCTAACTTGGTTGGATTTTTCATATGTTAATAAGAGCTCTTTTCCTATTATATTTCATGACTATATATACTTTTTATTAGGTGGCTTTGATGGCTGCTCTGTCATTATTATTATTATGGTTATATGTTGGTTATATGCATGGTTTCGTTTCGTAACAGGTTCTAGTTATGGCTCTTGATATGTTTTATTTGTCGATGAATGGTTATTGAATGTGTTACACAGTAATTTGTCACCGTTTGTCACCGTCCCTGTTACCCCTCTCCTGCACCTTGGAGGACACATTCCGGGACTTGTGAGAAGTGACAAGACTTGAAACCACTTGCATCATTCCCCTTTGAACATGAGCTTCATATGCCCTGAAGACATCTCCTGGAGCTTGCCCTTAAAAATGGCCCTTTTTACATTAGCGCTGGGCCACTGTGTTCTTCCCGCGCCAATGGGGAAAATCCTATAAAAGGGGCGCGCTATTAGCGCTCTGTCCCAAAGTCGCAATCGCGCCAACCTATTTGGGAAAAGTTTTTAACCAATCCACCTCCGAAAGTTCTGTCCAACTCATTCACCAACTAAATCTATGTTAAGTGAAGATGGTTTTGTTTCGAATCTCCTTGAATGGGAAGTAGTTTGCCACCCTTCCATGGAAGTTTCGAAGTGATGAAGCCAAATCCATGATTGTTGTGATTGATCTTATCCCTTCCTCTTTCATCTATAAAAGCTTGTCTCCATGCCTTGAGCAAGCTAGTAGTAGTGATACTGGTGCTGAAAGGAAGATATCAAGAGATTAGAGTTGCAAGAGCCTTCTTTGTGTCCATAAGGCTTAACCTAAGTGAGGAGATCTTGTCACCAAAGAGAGAGAGGCTTGTCCCTCATCCCTTCAAGCTTTGTAAGACTTGTGTAGCTGAGCACCCATCCAAAGGAGGACTTGACGTCAGGACGCTGGCTGTATTCTCCTTTGTTGATTATTAATAATAGATGACTATCATTATGGTTCCACTCTCATTGTTGTAATGATTGATGTTGAGTTATATCCTTCCTGACTGATGTATAATTACATTTATTAGATTTCACGCTTGTGTTTGTGTTGTTCTCTTTTTGTGCAGGGTCCATTCACGGAGATAGTGGAGGATTGTGACGGGCCAAAACAAAGGAGCGCGGGCGACGTCTCTTCCACGAACGAAAGCGTTGGAATCCAAGTAGGTCTTCATCACCTACCTTTTATTTGCAATTAGGGACTTGCGTGATAGCATTGTTTGATTGTTGCTAGACCCGTTCTGGGCTAGTAGGGATCGCCTCTATCCGCAGAGGGGATTTACCTCTCCAATAGAATGCATGACCTAATATATGTTATTGAAGTTATTATGAGAGGGCATTAGACCTTCTTGATGATTCTCATATAAGTATCAAACCACTATGCTCATATATGCAATCATAACCTATAGATTACATGTTCTCAATGTGTTAGATGAAATGATTGTCATAGTTAGCCCTGGTTAGGTCAAGTTTTTTATTCGAGTTTGATTGAATAGCTTTGTTTCCATATTATAAATTATTCTAAAAAGAATCATTGAGTTATGGGCAGTGGTATGGAGGTTGACCTAGAAATTAGGCTCAAAATTCGGAATTGCATGCTTTGAATTGGACATTTTGGGTTGCAACCGCTAAGATGCAAGCTTCTGCATGTGATTGGAGGCTTCCAACTGTATGGAACCCTTGTTGTGGGAGTGGTTAATGGCTCATGGAAAAGAAAAGCTGGTACAACTCAATACTTGGACACCTGGGATGGTTACCCAGCCTCTGAGTGACCTGTAGCCTGTGTAGGATGTGTGAGTTGTCAGTGTGGAAAATGACAACAAGAAATGCTAAAAATAGGAATTCTAAAAATAGCATTGCTATAAATAGCAGTTTGAGTACCAGTGTTGGAAATAGCAACAAGGAATGAAAAATGGAAGTGCTAAAAATAGCATTGCTATAAATAGCATTTCGGGATGGATTCCAATTTTAGTTAGTCCCTGAACTAAAATTGAGAAGTAAAATTCGAATTTGATCTTAGCAGCTATTTGTAAAATAATTAATTAATTCATCTTGAGTTAATTAGCTGTAGAAAATCAAACATGATCTCTGTGAAGACATGCAACAGTTTCTCCATTGATTGAGGAATTTATCCCTTAGTCAAAGAGATAAGGATGAGTTGTAATTAGTTAGCTCAGTTAACTGAGTTAAGTCTAGTTAGATTAGTTCCAACAGTTTGTGGAATTAATTGTGAGTTCAGTTAGTTAATGCATGCATGCATGTAACTAATGCACTTCAGATAACTGAATATTCTCTCATAAATAACTCATGCATGTCAGTTCAGTTACAGACACAGTTGATATTAGAGGAATGGACAGTGTACTATCAATTGGAGGATTTTTCCTATATAGTAAACTCATCCATGCAGAAGGAATTATCTCCTTCATGTTTATGTAGTTATTTCTAAGCCAAGTGAGCAGTGTGAGGTGGGAATTCACACAAGTGGGAGCACTGGACCCCAGGAAAAACTGTGCAAGGAAATAGGAGGCTTGGAGGGCAGAGGAGAAGGTTGTGAGAGCCTTTGACTATCTATAAGCAGTATTGTTTGATTGCAGAGAGAGAAGGATAGCTTGAGAGCTTATTCTTTTTGTAACTTGAACAATATTTCCACTTGTATGATAATACAGAGATTGGGGTTTTAGGCTGAGGCTTTCCCAGGGTTATTTCTTCTGTGTTATGTGTGATTGATTTCTCATTCTCAGTTATATGTGTTCTCTTGATCTTGCTCAATTCGATTAAGCTTCCACAAAGTGCTGTAGAATTAGATCTTGTATTTTGTTTTAGTATATTGCACAATCTGTTGATCGACAGTGGGAATTTCTACTTGGTATCAGAGCTAACTGATCTATAGGGAAATTTCTACATGGTATTGGAGCAAAGGTGATCGAGGTGAAGAATAGTATACAAGAAGGGAAAAGTTCAAAGTTTGAGGTTCCTAAATATAGAAATCGAGTTCTTATCACATCTCAATTTCACCAATGGTGTTCAACAGTTTAAGACTCGAGTATGCCCTTGATGGCAACTCGAATTATATAGCCTGGAAGGATCACATGGAGGCAATATTAGAGGATAATGGTCTAAAGGACTTCATTGATCAAGAAGTCCCCAAGCCGACTAATGTTACTCAACTGGCGGAATGGAAGAAATGTGTGGCTAGAGGAAGGAGAATCCTCCTGGAGGGAGTTCAAGACCACATTGTCTTGAGCCTCCATGGGAAGGAGATATCGTTTTTGATGTGGAAAACATTGAAAGATCTATATCAGAATAGCAGCGATCAGAGGAAGCTGGCGCTGAAAGACAAGCTTTGTAAGATCAAGTGTGAAAATGGTGACACGATCTCTACATATTTGAACAAGCTCACCACCTGCAGGGATGAGCTTGGAAGTGTAGGGATCACGACCGCTGATGACGACATGGTGAGTCTTGCACCTCCTTAGTCTTCCTAAGAGCTGGCATAGCTACCAAGACTTGGTAAACGGAAGG
Source organism: Pinus taeda (assembly GCA_000404065.3). NCBI lineage: Eukaryota > Viridiplantae > Streptophyta > Pinopsida > Pinales > Pinaceae > Pinus > Pinus taeda. The sequence goes on along the minus strand of APFE030932307.1, from coordinate 131,063 downwards.
GAGAAACTGGTAGATTGGGAATGACTTCGGTCGGATCTGATGCAGGAGGAGATACAGAGAAGTACCAGGGATGGATCTTCTTCATCCAAGGAAGATGAAGAAAATTGCGCTTTAGCGAGTAAGGCAAAGAAAGGGAAGGAGAAGGATTCTCATCCCAAGTCCAGTTCTTTCCATGGAGGGAAGAATTTTGATAAATCGAAAGTGCGATGCTTTCGTTGTCATGTTGTGGGCCATTTTGCTACAAATTTTCCACTGAGGAAATCCAAGAAGTGATCCATGGAACGATCAAAAGGTGAGGCACTGGCCTCACAGTTTGAGTTGGATTTCACACTTTTCGCATGCATGGTTTCATCCATGGTGGGAAGTGGTTGGTTTCTTGACAGTGGAGCTTCTTCCCACATGACTGGCGACAAGAGTTTGTTCAGTACCTCGGAGGTGAAAGATCTCCAGATACTCATAGTGGTGGGTAATGATGAAAGGTATAGTGTCTCAGGTGTAGGCACAGTTGGTTTTTGGAGGGAGCATGGAGCTCGCATTACCTTGATCGATTTCCAGTATGCACCAGGACTGAAGAAAAATTTGGTGTCGATCAACATGCTGGAAGACAAGGGCTATGATGTAGTCTTCAGTAAGGGAAAGGATTTCCTTCGACACATCACCACGAGACAAATGAAGCAGATTGGTTGACGAGTCAAGAACCTGTATGCTCTTGAGGTTCAGGATGCATGCAAAGCCTTGAGGAGCAAGGCAACTGATGGAGACTTGGTGATTGAGAGGGAGAGTACATTACCTCTCAGCATGCAGCCACAGGAAAAGTCTCAGACAATTGTGGAGGAGCCACAATTGGTGAAGTAGCTACAGGAGGTTGTGGAGTAGCCACAACTAGAGAAGCTGAGAGGAGATTGAGTAGAGACATCTACTCATGCAGAGACCTCCAGTAGGGGGAAATTTCGAGCCAGGTGGGCAGATGGAGCACATGCATCCATACCTCCAGGTCAGAGGTGGGGCGATGTGGAGTGACAGTCCCAAGAAGGCTAGAATAGGGGCAAGATCATTGAGGTACCCAGCCTATTTGATTAGACCTTGCTACAGGAGCCCCGATGAGGAGTAGAAGGACTGGCTGAGTGGGTAGAGATAGATGCAGATGGAGTAAAAGAGAGAGCTACAGTACAGGAATCCCAAGACAGTGCAGAATTAGCACACTGCAACAATGCGAGAGGCATAAGAGTGTTGCACCAGTGCAGCATGGCATAGAGAGTTGTGCAATAGTGCAAGATGCATGGAGTGTTGTAGCATCTCAGAGGTCATAGAGGGAGCACTTTTCAGCGGCAGAGGAAGCTTCAGCATTAGAGTATGTTTCTAGCCCAATAAGGAGGTTAGTTGCGAGATTTTTTTGTTTCTAGAGTTGCTGGAGCAGCAACACTTGGGAGAAGTGTTGCATGCAAAACATTCCAAAGGTTCAAGATCGGGTTCGAGTTGAATGCCTTTCTTGTTGAGAGCAAGTGTTGAAAATGGCAACAAGAAATGCTAAAAATAGCATTGCTATAAATAGCAGTTCGGGTAGCAGTGTTGGACATAGCATCAAGGAATGAAAAATGGAAGTGCTAAAAATAGCATTGCTATAAATAGCATTTCAGGATGGATTCCAATTTTAGTTAGTCCTTGAACTAAAATTGAGAAGTAAAATTTGAATTTGATCTTAGTAGCTATTTGTAAAATAATTGATTAATTCATCTTGAGTTAATTAGTTGTAGAAAATCAAACATGAAGTCTATGTGAAGACATGCAACAATTTCTCCATTGGTTGAGGGATTTATCCCATAGTTAAAGAGATAAGGATGAGTTGTAATTAGTTAGCTCAGTTAACTGAGTTAAGTCCAGTTAGATTAGTTCCAACAGTTTGTGGAATTAATTGCGAGTTTATTTAGTTAATGCATGCATGGATGTAACTGCTGCACTTTAGATAACTGAATATTCTCCCATAAATAAGTCATGCATGTCAATTCAGTCAGAGACCCAGTTGAGATCAGAGGAAGGGACAATGTACTATCAGTTGGAGGATTTTTCCTATATAGGAAACTCATCCATGTAGAAGGAATTATCTCCTTCAGGTTTGTGCAGTTATTTCTAAGCCAAGTGAGCAGTGTGAGGTGGGAATTCACACAGGTGGAAGCACTGGACCCCAGGAAAAACTGCGCAAAGAAATAGGAGGCTTGGAGGGAAGATGAGAAGGTTTTGAGAGCCTTTGACTTTCTATGAGTAGTATTGTTTGATTGCAGAGAGAGGAGGATAGCTTGAGAATTGATTCTTTTTGTAACTTGAACAATATTTCCACTTGTATGATAATACAAAGATTGGGGTTTTAAGCTGAGGCTTTCCTCGGGTTATTTCTTCTGTGTTATGTGTGATTGATTTCTCATTCTCAACGATATGTGTTCTCTTGATCTTGCTCAATTCGATTAAGCTTCTGCAAAGTGTTGTAGAAGTAGATCTTGTATTTTGCTTTAGTCTATTGCATAATCTGTTGATCTACAGTGGGCATTTCTACAGTCAGGTAGTTGTCAATAGTCAAGCCCACTTCCTTAATGGAACCTAGGAGGTTGGGCAATGTCATAGTAGCTCTCTGTTTCATGCTTACCCGGTAAGGCTAGTGAAAGTGGGTAAATATGGGAGGGGTGGTTACACCTTGTAAAACATGAGAGATTCTAGCGATATATTGAGTGATTTTAGGATTTAGAAAATCTTATTTATGAAGTGATTTTAGGATTTAGAAAAATCTAATTTATGGAATGATTTATGGAGTGACTTTAGGATCTAGAAGAATATGTGATGTTTCTAAATTCTATCTATTGTAATCCTACGAGCAATAAAAAAGAGAGTAAGTTTGAGGAAAAAGAGAGGATGGCCAAATTAATGTGAAATCAAGTCATAGATAGGTATAAGAGGTTCTAAGTAGATGTATGTATATATTATGCTAATGGAACAAATTTTTCATTATATGATTGTTTGTGCATGATTTTTTAATTCCAATTTGAATGTATGAATTCAAAATGAATGGTAGATAGTGGAAATATATCATATGAAGGAATTCCTGTTATGCGATTTGAGGCAGTTGAGAAAGGGAAGAATTTTGTAAATGCATAGATATTTTGTGTGTTTGTTTTATTGAGGGATCAAAGAATCAGATCAAGAAGTGGTTAAACATTTATGGGCACCTTGATGTCTAGTGCATTGACAGCCTAAAAGTAGAGAAGTTGAAGACGTGGGAAGAGTGGATTTTCCTACATTAACAACAAACGAAGCGTCTACAAAGTTGAACAGAGCCCAAAGACAACTCAAACATTGTGGGTGAACTACATTATCGAGTTCTAGTGCAATCGTCCATATTGTAATTTCTTCATGGGTGTTGTACTTATGGTTATTTCATGTTCTTTATGCAATTATTTTTAAATTTTTCAAAGTAAAGATCTCAAATCAGAACATCTCAGGGACTACTGAATACTACAACAATAGGGATGGTACAAGTTAGTGGAACTCCTTCAAAATGATTTAGTCAAAAGTGTTGGTAAAGGTAACCAAGTAAGCGAGGTAAGAAATATGCGAAGGTAAAAAGGCAAAGGAAAAGAACTGGGTAAGAGTTCCTTTTAGCTAAAATTGATACCTTTTATTTCAAAATGAATGCATGTATTGTATGGATGCCTAGGAAAGGGTATGGTTAAGGAAACTAGCCTTTAGTGTGAAAATATTGCAATGAATTTGGTAATGCATGCTAAATCAAGCGAAGAACCAAATACTCATGAATTTAGAGATATGCATTTCTCATTTCTAACTCATTGGTTTGTTGGAATAAATGTTTGATTGCATTATGAAATGCTCAGAATTAATGTAAGGTAGATGTATGATGTTATGATAATTTTATTTGGATCTAAATGAAATCACATGGACTAATAGAATTGTTATATGTGCAATAATTATAGATCACTTAAATATGTTGTGAATCCTTGTAACAAATGTACGTATAAGTACTGACAACTATTTTCTTGATTAGAAGATCATATTGTAGACAAAGTGTTGGAATGGGGTGCAAAATAAAAGCCACCATAACACGATAACACCACTTGGAAAGGATTCCAACAAAATGACTAGAAGTTTAACGCTTATGAGATCTGGATTTTGAATGAATCAAATTTGGGAAACTAAATTTTTTATTTGAAAATTTCTGAGTATATCTCATGGAAAACTGAATGTTATGACACAAGTGAAATGATGGAGCATGGAGCTCAACATGAAGACTGTTGTGATGTAATTACGACCTTGTGGCACCTTTTTTTATCTCATGGGAGCTTTTCATAACCAATACCTTTACTATAACACTCCATGAGTAGTTCAGTGGAGCACACTAGACTGCTACTTCGCCATTAGAATCCATGCACATTACATTAGATCATGTTAGACTTGTACTTGGATATAAGACTCTAATAATTACCCCATGCAGGAAACCATTTGGCAAAATAGAATATTAGGAATGGGGGTTGCCTAGGTCAGTAAAGGTGAGTAGTTGATGGGGGGTCATGCAAGAAATCCTTTGGCTAGGTAGACTACCTGGAATGGGAGTTGATTGGTCCCATAAAGGTGACTAGTTGATGGGATCCCACACAAGAAAACCCTTGGATAGGTAAACTACCCAAAATGAGGGTTGCTTAGGCATGGAGGGGTGAGTAACTAGCGGTTGATGGTATTCCTATTGAAAATGAATGCCTTGGTGGTATATGATATGCTTATGCTCATAGGGAGGTGACTGAGAGGGGGGCTTTGCCTTGGTGGTAGATGATATTGGAGTTGTGATTATATCTTTATAGAGGGAAGATGATATTAGAGTTGTGATGATATTCCTATTGAAAAATGACTACCGTGATGGTAGATGATATGCCAATGCTCACACAGAGGTGAAAGAGAGGAGGCAATTATTTGGAGATGTACCAAAATATTACATAGAGTAGTATATGTTGATTTCTGGTAGCATCGGATGTGCTCTAAGCCTCAAAATTTGCAGAGAGGCTAGGACACATGTATTTCATAATACCCATAAATAATTTTGGGAAATTCCACCAAGAGAGTATTTTATTAAAATAATTAATTATTTTTAATGGATGCCTAAGTCTAAACATAGGAAATTAAAATAATTAAAGGGTATTAATAAAATTGGGCGTGAATCTTCCAGAAAAAGATGGAGATAAACTCAATATGATCTGAGCCATTGATTAGAATTTAATCTGGGTTGTTGATTATTCAACGAGAATATTATAAGAATGACTTCAATGGGCATTTGGAAAACACACTAGGCAAATACTCAGCTACCCAAGAAGATTGATTTTCTCACTGGCTAAAGTTTGGCAAGAGGAAATCAAATGACAAGATGAGTTGCAGGTGACAGAGAGAGGGTATCATCAATAGTTGAGAGTGCAAGAAATGAAAAGAAGAGGCAGCGAAGAAGAGGGACGCAAATCACCCACGCAGAGGCAGTAACGCAAGGACAACGCAGTCACTACGTAGAGGGTGACACAGTGTGGCTAGCGTGAGGGCAATAGGTCCTCTCAGGTGTCAAAAATTCACTGCGGAGTGGAGAAATTTGTTTGTAAAATTTCTCTGATTGATTCTTCTTCTATTATACTATCTATAGATTGTACATGAGATTTTGGTAAAGAATAATAAAATAAAACCTCTTCTACTGCACCGATTTTCCCACATTGGGTTTTTCCAGGGACAATTGCCCAAAAATAATTGTGTTAATGTTTTATTATTGGGCTAGTATTTTCCTTACATTTATTTTCCGCATTAATTAATTTGTGAATACTGCAGTGTATGTATTTTGATATTTTCCATAAATAATTGAAGATAATTTGTTTAAGTAAATTAACAAATAGAAGAAATATTATCAGTTGCTGCAGTGGGATTTGGAATTTCCATACTTTCACATGATATCAGAGCATCGACAGGAGGCATGAGAGATCTAGTGTAGAAGAAAAAGGAGTAGGGAAGCACTGCGTAAGCAGCTGCTTGAAGTCCCCAGAAGGTTGTCTAGTCCTTGGGTCAAGCAAGTAACATTTCGAGGGAGAGTTAGTTCTCTAAGTGAGATGAAGAGAATCAATCTCCAGATCGAAGGGTTATCAAAGGCATAGGGAGAAACTATGGTTCTTTTACAAAGTAGATCTCCATCTAAAATGTAGTGTCTTGCAGTAGTAAGTACGATGTTGAGAAGAAGAATAGCACGGAACAACATGGATAGTCAAGATGTATTATCTTCTAGATTGGAAGAAGAATCCACATGTTTGTCAAGTTCAGCGTCAACAACTGTTTCGTATATTGACAGTGGAGATTCAACTCACATGACTGGAGTACAGGAGTACTTCTCTAGCTATCAAAAAGAGCAGATGGACTTCCGAATCACTATGGGAAATAGAGCAAACTATACTCCAGTAGGGAGAGGCACCATAGTGTTTCAGATGGAAGCAAGAACCAGCATAAGAGCCACTAATGTGTTGCATGTGTCAGGGTTAGGGATGAATCTTATTTTAGTATCCCGATTATGGACAAGGGGTACGATGTATACTTCATTGGAAGGAAGGTGTATGTCAAACATCCCATCTAGAAGAAGAAGAGACAAATTGGAGCTCGAAGCAACAAATTGTATAAATTGCAGCTCAAATCTCCAATGGCACTGATAGATAGTAATCATATTGGTGAAAAGGAACTAAATGAACTATGGCACAGGAAAATGGGACACTTACACCATGGAGCATTGAGAATGCTCAGAGAGACTATTACATGAGTTCTAGCCCTTAGTACTGAGCATGATGATGTATGGAGAGGATGCATACTAGGGAAATATGCTAAGGCAGCTTTTCCGAGAAGTAAAAATAGAGAAAGAGGTGTGTTGGGATTGATACACTCAGATATTTGTGGCCCGATGTCCACGAAATCTCTTAGCGGTGGCGAGTACTTTATCACCTTTATTGATGATCACTCTAGAAAAACCTGGCTCTATTTCTTAAAGACCAAGGATGAGGTCTTTGATTGGTTTAGAGATTTTAAGGCTCTCGTAGAAAATATGACAAGGAAGAAGATAAATGTATTGCATTCAAATTATGGTGGAGAATATACAGATAAAAAATTCACAAATTTCTATGCAAAGGAGGGCACCAAAAGAGAGTGGAAAACTCCTTACAATCCACAGCAGAATGAAGTAGCAGAGCAGAATAATAGAACAATTATCGGGGCAGCAAAGGCTATGTTATATTGTTAGGTAAACTTGACTCGGGATAGAGTCAAAGGAGGTTAAACAGTGATGGTTTTAGGGCACATGGTATTGTGCACCCATGGTATTCTGCCCATGGTATTATATGTAATGGAGCCTATAAAAGGTTGGAAGGACTTCATTGTAATGAAAAGGCCTGGAGGTGAGTGGTGAAGGCTCACTTGGCCGGATTGGCCAGGGTTTTGGCCACGATAATGAAATTTCATTATGATTGGGTTTTTCCCCAGATTTGGGGTTTTCCCAGATAAACATGTGTGTTCATGTGTTTATGGTTATTGTTGGTTATTTTTATATTTATTTCTCTCAGTAATTCTCTGTAATTAATTTGTCTTCTTGGGTAAATTTCTTAACAATTGGTATCAGAGCCAAGTTCTGAAGTTAGCCAAGTGGATGAATCCTCGGAATGTTAAATGAAGGTGGTGGGCCCTGGTAATATCACGATGGGATCCGTGGATGAGCTCGGTTAGACAGGTGGTGTGCTCTGGATTCTTCATGGGCGTGTCCTGGTCGATCCGTGGATGAGCTCGGTTAGACAGGTGGTGTGCTCCAGATTCTTCATGGACGTGTCCTGGTCTTAACACGGTGAAGAGGAGTTGACCTGGGATAGAGCAAGCTCTCGAGCCAGGTGGTGCTCCATGTAAGGCATGTGCTTCCAATGCATTGGAGCGGAGAATCCTGGTTGGTAGAGAGTGGACAGATGGATAATCGTTTGAGGGGAGGCTCAATGGTCCTTTGTTCAAGGGGAGGATTGTTGGGTATACGACCAAAGTCCCACATTAACTAGAAGTGGGGAGGATCATGGGAGTGAATAAAAAGCTCATGGACATCAAGTGAGATTCAATGTCACAGTCAAAGACACTCAAAATGATTGTGCCTGTATGAGATCAATGTGTGAAATGGTCCTGGAAGCATTAGAGACGTGTTGGCAATGGTAGGCTCCATGAGGAAGGATAAGAGCATTGATCGAAGGCACGTCAGAATCTCGAGCAGTCAGGTGATGTGCAGCCCACCGTAGATCAAGGTATTCCTTGGAGCTAACAAGAAGCATTGCATGCTATCACGCTCCAGATCCAGATCAAGGCCTCCTGGTGAAGTCACCCTAGGCGAGGGTTTCAAGGATTCATCTTAGAAATTAAAGGCAGTTAAACTTGGCAAGAAGGCAGCAAAGAAACAAAACAAGGATGCCCACAATTGAGAGAAGATGGGTTAGAATAACAACAACAATAAACCAAAAAAAAAAAAAAAAAATTAATGAAGTCAAAATTATTGCATGTAAATGGGCATACCACTGTAAGACCTAGTAAGGCATGTGTACCCGTTGGTGATCACCGGTAAAGTCTGGGTTAGACCTAGGTGATAGGGGCGATGTCGGGTTAACAATACCCTGGGTAAAAACTTTGAGGGGGGTAAGAGCTAGAGTGAGCGGGATTGTCTCACTTAGTAGGTTTGGCTAGAGTTAGTCAAGGAACCCCAAGTCAAGTTTAAGGGGGGAATTTTTAGGTAAACTTGACTCAGGATAGAGTCAAAGGAGGTTAAACAATGATGGTTTTAGGGAAATGGTATTGTGCACCCATGGTATTCTGCCCGTGGTATTATATGTAATGGAGCCTATAAAAGGTTGGAAGGACTTCATTGTAATGAAAAGGCTTGGAGGTGAGTGGTGAAGGCTCACTTGGCCGGATTGGCCAAGGTTTTGGCCACGATAATGAATTTCATTATGATTGGGTTTTTCCCCAGATTTGGGGTTTTCCCAGATAAACATGTGTGTTCATGTGTTTATGGTTATTGCTGGTTATTTTTATATTTATTTCTCTCAGTAATTCTCCGTAATTAATTTGTGTTCTTGGGTAAATTTCTTAACACATACAGCCTTCCCAAAGGGCTACCATTAATAGCGCATGGCTTTTGATTGCTAGAAACCAGTGCCTAGTATTGTGTCACTCCCGTGATATCACTAGGCTCTCCTATGTCTACGTTCTGGGTATGAACACCTCAATGCTCTGCATACCATATCCTTTCCGGCGTAGGTCAAGAGTCCAACTCAATGCCTTCTTGCATACTCTGTCGAGGTTGTTGTTTACTTTATTTGATGGCTGAAATGAATTTCCCCAACGATGCCTACGGAAGTGTATGGACAAGGAATGGCTTGGGGACATGTTAATTCCGATATTGGATACGCGTTTTTTCAATAGGAAACCAACCACTGTCCCAACAATATGTTGATCATCAAAACTTCAAATTTTTATGCCTCTTTCACCATCATATTTTCATGGGTCGATGTAATGCAATAGAGTGAGTGTACGAAGCTAGAGAGATCCCTTCTCAATATATGATCTGCGTCGATTGGAGTGTATGAAGTGATGCATCTCGATTCAAAATGAGTGCTTAGTGTGAAGTGATGAACAAATATTCATCATTGTTATCATGACCCTTTAAATCTCTCGGACTGTACCCTCATCAGTACCTCATAAATATCAATGCGCCCCTTCTATTCTATGCTCACTAATGACCCCTTCATAACTTATCCAATATGTGGTCAACCATTCACCTTCAGCTTGCTCAAAAAGGTAATTTTTTAGCGTAGATATCTTGTGGGTGTTGGTCATTAGCGATGACCTAAATACTTCACTCTTCATATGCAAGAGGTGTCATCGCGATCTTTATTGAGATTACACAAGACCTTCGCCTCTGATATTGTCGAGCCTGTAGGGACAAAGATAATACCATTTGTTGCTAATATTATATGTCACAAGAAAATTCCTTGCACACTTAGATGTTAATACCTACGAGCATAATGAAAATGGGGCCAAATACTTGTTATCGAGACATAAATACCTCTAATGTAAACGACCTTCCTACAAGAATGATAAATTGAGTGCATCTATAACATCCAAGATTTTGACCTCGGCTATGTAAAGGACACTTTATCAAATGCATCAAACCCCTTAGCATGTGAATTGGCTTCAAATTCAATAATGAATATGTATTTTTCATGTCTAGGACCAATGTTATGATTACATCTTGGAGAGGGAAGAGATCGAGGTTACAATTAGGGAGTCATTAAAATCCCTTCAACGCTGGTGCATCCAGGATGATGTTATGGTCTGTTGCCAATGCCATATTAAACAAGGTCGGGGATTTATTCGACCATCTAGGGTTTCAGGCGTGCAAGAAAGGGATACAATGCGCAAATCCTATTACATTTGGGGGGGGGATGAGGCTGATGTGGAGGCAGTACCATTGACAAAATGTATCCCCATAAACCCTAATGCTATTGATGTGATCATGCTTCAAGATAACATGAGAAAAGTGAAGATGATAAGGACCTTAGAGAGTGAGGATTAATTCAAAGCAGGGTTGGATCTTTAATCACATGCACCTAGGGTTACAAAGATGCTAAGGGAAAGTCATGACACTTACAAACCCTAACGTGCTTGTTGAGATGGAGGATCTACCAAGAACCTAGGGAAAATGTTTTGAAATGACTCTCACCATGATGCCATGCAATGTTGATGAGGACATACCCTTAAAGGCATGTGAATTATGTAACAATAGGAAGGGGATCACTCCTTTGAAAATCTAGGGTTTCTCCCAAACCCTAATATCATCAATCATAATGAAATCCAAATTGAATGCATGCTTGTCCAAATATAGTGCATCTACTGATTGCGATGGATATCATGCAGAGGTGAGTTTCAAAATCATGGGAGACTCTTAATGCATCAATGGAGCTATTTACCTTCAAAACCCTAAGGTGATCTTGAGTCCTATGTCCAAGATAAAACATGATGTGTGGATGCAATGTATGAACATGAGAGGGTGCATCAACATGGTTTGTGAGGAAGCGTCACGGGGAGAGTAACCAATTGAAGGCCTTATCGAAACCCTAGTAGCCTGGGGCAAGAAGTGGGGTACCCAAAATTTTGGATATGCCCCAAAAAATTTGGGTGGTGTTGTAGCGGCTACAAAAGAACCTTACTTTGCGAGGAAGCATTGCTAAGGAATGGATCACCTAAGGGATTTGGGAGATAGAGAAGTGGATTCCTAAACTCATAATGTTTATGACTGCATGGAAGAGGAAACTTGATTGAAATAGTTTTCAAAGAATCACTTGCATACTCATTAGGATTATAAATGCATTGGGCGTATCCCAGGGATAAATGAGTTGAGTTTGTTCCCCGTGGAATCCTTGAGGAGAAATTAACAATTAGGTATGAATGTGTTGGAATGCCAAGTAGTCTAGAGGTAACTAGACCATGAAATATGAATGACATTTCTCAAAGTGGAACTCAAGACATGGAAGATGTACTTGGTGTAAGAGTTGTGATTATAAAGCTCAAATTTTGTTTATGTTCTTTGCTTATAGAACATAGAGGACAATGTTCCTTTAAGGGGATAGGGTTTATAACATCCCTCATGTTATCCCTATTTTTGTGATGTAAAATTATGACTATGTAATGCCAACATGGAGGCCATGGTTGGCTGAGACATTAAGTGTAAACATAAAATAAATTAAATGCAAATTAATTGGTGATTGGCTTGAGTGGAGGGACACACATATCTCAATTTTGAGGGGGTTTACTATTGTGTGCATGTTGGTTTATTATGGATACATCGGTTGCACACATGTTGGGTGCCTATTGAATGTTATGAGCACAATCATGCCTAACAAGCATAAAGTGGGAGAGTGGAGAAGTGAGGATGGTGTCCCCACCTTCAAGATAAAAAAAAAGTGGCATCATAAATCAAGCCATGTTGGGTCCCTACAATACTAGTGATTACCCCATTATTATTGTAGTTGTACCCCTTATTAATATTGTTGTGCCCCTATTGTCCCCATATTGTTATTACTGTGCCCCATAGAATACCTCTATTGTTATTTTTGTGGCTTTATATTATTATTGTTAGGTCGGCTGGGTTATATTGTGACTCCTTAGACTCCTATATATAGAAAGGAGGTTTTGTCATTTGTATCATCCAAGAATTGTTCATTTATGTAATGTAAAGGAGGTTTCTCCCTCGAAGAGACTGAATTCTAAGGCGTTGATCTATCTTTTCTATCTTTTCTTGAGCTGGTTCATAACATTTGGTATCAGAGCTTTGGATTCTAGGGTTTCACTGCTTCAAACAGGTCATCGTGGCATTTTCGCTATAACTTCTTTTCTGCGACGTTCAGAACCTAAAAAAAAAAACCCATATGAAAATAAATTGCTCTGAATCTTGGGTCTGAATTTTAGAACATTTAGCGCAATATTTGCAGAGATATGATCTGAGCAAGTTGGTCTTCTTGTAGATTCCTGAATTACATTCCAAACAGGTGACCTGGGGAAAATCATCATAACTTTCTCTCTGAGCATCGGATTGAAATTTTGTAAGAAGGTGCAGAAAGAGGACAGACTGTAGTTTCTTGTATGTATTTTTTAGAGCCAAAGGTTGAAGCAGTGACTCGTGGTACGTCATACAAGTTCGCTCTACTGAACTAGTCTATAAGCAGGTCACCGTGGGAGATTTTACATAACTCTTCCTTGGAGAATCCAATTTGGATCAGACTGGTGGCATTGGAAAGAGTACACAGAGGGCTACTGCAGGTCACAATTTCAAAACTAGATGATTTGAATGTACAGAGATACATCAGAGGCAATATCGAGCTCCTACAAAGTGAAAAAAGGTGTGTAGATTCTTTTAAATTTTTGCTTAAGCTTGGTTTCAAAATTTATTTGAAGGAATTCAAAGGGCATAGTAGAGCATTATTATTGGTAACTGATGCCCCCAGGAAAGAAAATGCAAACACCTAGTAAGGAACCTGAAAGCTCTAGCATGACTCATGAAGAAGAGGAAGAAATGCTACATGATATATCAAAATTACAAGAACAAGTGCAACAAGTGTCACTTGCACAGAAAGCAACAGAATCTAAGATGGATGGTTTAAGGAAAGATGTAGAAGCTAAGATGGATGGTTTAAAGAAAGGTGTAGAAGCTAATATGGATTATTTAAAGAAGGGCATAGAAGCTAAGATGGATGGCATGGAAGCTAAGATGAATGGCATGGACGCTAAGATGAATGGCATGGACACTAAAATTGAT
>APFE030932307.1:60610-81466 GCA_000404065.3 Pinus taeda | reverse complement strand
TGCACTTATCTTCATTTGAAATTTTAATATCAACAAATGCTAACTGACTTACCACAGTATTAAATGCATTCAGATGCTTTGTCACCGAGTCTCCATCTTTCATCCTCAAGTTATACATCTTTTTCCACAGGAACAGTTTATTCACCAGAGACTTAGACTGGTACAAAGTCCCTAACTTGTCCCACAAAGCCTTTGTCATAGCTTCCCCTGATACATTCAGCAATACTGAATCTAAGACACACAATCGTATTGTGCTCTTTGCCTTCCGACCCAACTTCTTCCATTCTTCATCGGACACTCCCGTTGGTTTAGTACCCGGATCTACCACGATCCGTTGATCTTTTTCCACCAACAGATCCTCCATCTTGAGTTTCCACAACTCAAAACTCTGACCATTAAATTTATCGATCTTTATCTTTCCACTGCTCGCCATCTTCTTTCACCACCAGAATCAATCTCGTAGATCTCCCACTGAATAGGGTCTACGATAGGCCCGAGCGAAACCCCTCAGCAATAAAGGCATCCCCTTGAAGCCAAAATTGCTCCGATACCAAATGTAGGTTTTAACCCCGTACAAAAATTACCTTCATACAAATTCTAAAACACAAAAAATAAAAAATGTGATAACATAACACATAAAACACATGTACATAGAGATTTCCCCTGGATCCCAAAATTGGGACTACCAACTTGATTTTTCATTATGTTCCTTTCAATGTTACAATACATATTTATACATGCCAAAGCATCCAATACCATGGACTGAAAAACCATTGCGTCCAAAACCATTGACCAAAAAACCATCGCGTCCAAAAACATGTGCGAAAATCATGCACAAAACCATAGGTAGGTCTGCCCAACCTAACATAGGGTCAAAAACCAAAATTTTCCGGGGCGCTGCCCTAAACCCCATAAAGTGGGGTTATGGGTGCCCCTCCAACCCCCTGTGACCTGCCCCCCTCTAACCCCCAGTTAACTACATGGATTACTTGTGGAAAGAATATAACACAACCCAACATGACTTTCCAGTATAACATTGCAATGGACACAATAATTGCATAACAGTTTATGATTATGTCGTTGCAAGCATGAAAACTCTTCACTATTTTCATCATTTTCTAAGGTTCCATGGTAATAATGAGAACTACAATGGAAAACATCTTGCCAATGTAGCATTGTATATAGTTATATTGTCCTCCATATCATTTGATATAATGTTTGTTTCAAGCAAATACCTAGCTAATGCAGCAATATATTAAAAGAGCTTCTCATTTTAAATGAAATGAAACATTTTTCATTTCGCTCTTCCTTATATAAAAGAAATGCATATATGCTTCTTTTTAGTTCTGTTATGATCTTTCCAACTTGTTTAGAAGCCTTGCATAATTGTGGAGAATTTGTCTTCAAAGGCCTTCAAGGATTCAATAGATATTATATAGGAAATTGGAGTTTTAGGTGTGAAATTTGTCCAGAGTTGTATGTCTCCTGTTTCCCCAACCAGAAATTTGATTTTCTCAGGGTGGCTTTTGACACTTCCCTCTATAGTATTTGTTTTGACTTCCTCTGTTTATTTCAATTTTCCTAGCATGTTTTATAGTACATATCGAAATGTATTTATGGTTCCCAACCTTTCAACAATTGTGACATGCCAGTGTAACATTGGAATGGACAATAATTTTTTTAGCATGTTTTATAGTACATATCAGAATGTCTTTCTGGTTCCCAGCCTTTCAACAACTGTGACTTGCCAAACCAACATTGGAATGGACACAATAATTGCATAACAATTTCTGATTATGTCGTTGCAAGCATGACAACTCTTCACTATTTTGATCATTTTCTAAGGTTCCATGGTAATAATGAGAACTACAATAGTAAACATATTTCCAATGTAGTATTGTATATAGTTTTATTGTCCTTCATATAATTCGATATAACGTTTGTTTCAGGAAAATACCTAGCTTATTTCATCCATCTTTGTGTGCAAGGCAACAATATATTAAAAGAATGAGCTTCTCATTTGAAATTAAATGAAAATTGGAGCTGCCACCTATTCCAACCTATTAAGTGAATGGTTCATTTAAAACACATTCTGATTTGAAGTGAAAATCGGAGATGGCACCTCTTCCAACGTATTATGTAAATGGTTTGTTTAGAACCCATAGATGAGTAAAAACATGGATTAATAATTAATTTTTATTTCAGATCATGAAGATGAAAGTAGTGTAACTAATATTGTAACTATTATTGTCGAACAGGGTGATGAGAAAAGAAATGAAAGGCATGAGCTTATAATTTAAAATAACATTTGGTGCTGGTACATCTTCCAACGTGAGGAGAGGTTACTATTATGTGGATGTTTTGTTTAGAATCTTCCAATAGCTAGCGCACGTCCTCATAGAGAGGGTAGAGAGAGTTGGAGTTGGCTTCTTCCAGCTAAAAGAGAGGGTATTATGTGGTGGGTTGTGTTATATTCTTTCCACAACTAGCTTCCCTAGTTAATCGGGGGATTAGGGGGAGGTGGAGCCCCACCTTCGTTGTGTGGATTGTGTAGCGGGGGGGTCACAGGAGGTTTGAGGGGGGTGGGTTGCCCCCTGGGAAAATTTTTTGGGACCCTATATTAGGTGGGACGAACCTACCTATGGTTTTGTGCATGGTTTTAGCACATGGTTTTTGGCGTGATGGTTTTTTGTCCATGTTATTGGATGCTTTGACATGTATATATATGTATTGTAACATTGAAAGGAACATAATGAAAAATAAAGATGGTTGTCTTGGTTTTGGGATCCAAGGGAAAACCTCTGTGTATATGTGTTTTATGTTTTATGCTCTCGCTATTGTTTATTTTTTGTGTTTTAGAATTCGTATGCAGGTAATTCCTGTACGGGGTTAAAACCTACATTATGTGAATGTTTTGTTTAAAATTTTCCAACTTAAAGAGGGTATTAAGTGAATAGTCAGTTTGGAATCAAGTTGATGATGGATGGCATCATAGATAGGCAGAAAGTAAAACTGGAGACAAAGGTATATTCTCAAGTTGCAGGTGTTGATTATTTAGGTTTTTACTTGGATTGTTAACACATTGCAAATAGTAAATAGTAAAGACAACACAAAATCAAATCTAGAGCCAAAAGTGTTTATGATCATTAGCCTTTGCAAATCAAGTGTCTCTAAGAATTAGTGTTTGGACTTCAAAATGTCATACAAATATCACTCATTACCATACATTTTTCACCTATGCTTCCATTATATCACTCATTATTCACCACCATGTCACTTCATTTTCCCTATTGTTCACCATTAATGGGTCTCATTTATATCTTCCAAATATTATTTGTTTTTAAGCATTTTTAAGAGAAATTCTTGATTAAATATTAGAAAACAATATATTTTACTTCATATATGGAAAGTGGATTGTTTTTGTGACATGTGTAGGTTCCAAGGAAGCTTCCAAGACACCTTTATGTGGCCTTGAATGATCAAATTCGAATTTGATAAGATAAGTCTCTTGGAGAAAATCAAGGACAAAGGAATTTGATAAGATAAGTCTCTTGGAGAAAATCAAGGACAAAGGGATTTGATAAGATAAGCCTCATGGAGAAGATCATGATCTCATGGAGAAAATCAAGGAAAAAGGGGGTTATGTGTCTAGATGGTTGAGAGATTTATGGAACTAAAGAGAGATTAGTGGATGATCATTCTGAGTTTGTTACTTATCCCATTGTATAAATAGGAGTACAATCTCCTTCATTTGTAATCTGAGAATCTTCATTTGTAATCTTAGAGTTCCATTTGTAATCTTAGAGTTGGTTTGTAATGGAGATTTTAATAAATGATCATATTTCAATTTTGCTTCTACATCCGAGTCTCCATTGAAGTGGTGTGCTTTTGGAGTTATGGAGGGCCCCCATGGCCTCACTTGCATGCTTATTTGCTTATTTTAGATATAATTTATTTTATGTTTTTGTTTGATTTTAGCTTTCAAGTTTTGTTAAATGTTATAATATTGGAAGAATCTTATTTGAAAGTGTTCTTGTAAGAGAACCGTAAGATCTCATACAATTATTAGATCTAGGTTTATTTCATTTCAACTTTTAATTTCTTATTAGATGTTCTAATGTTGGAAGAGATCTTGTAGAACATGTTCTTGTAAGAGAATCATAGATCTCAAACAATTGTTAGATCTAAGTTTGATTAGTTATTGAAAGAAATCTTAATGAATATGTTCTTGTAAGGGGACTCTAAGATCTTTGACAAATTAGGAATATTTCTAGATCTATATATTTTAGATAAGCACTTCTAAGTTTACCTTCCCGGGTTGACATTAAATTAAGCTCTAATTTGCATCTGCATTTTAGACCCAACAATTAGCTAGGCTAGAGCCAAAAACAAGTGTTTATGAGCATTAGCTTTTGCAAATCAAATGCTTCTGAAAATTAGCTTTTTCATAAATGACAGACATGGAAGTGGATATGAAGGTGGTCTTTCAAAGAATTCAAGCCTATGAATTTGAAGGTAAAAAGGATCCAAAAAAATAAAAAAGACTTTTAGAATTCAGTTTTGTAATCTAAAGAATTTGGTAGTAAATGTTCTTACAATCCAAAGAATCTAGTAGTAAATGTTCTTACAAAAAGATGCCATGTCCTTAACTGATATAAAACACACTCCATTGATACAAAACATACTTTACGTTGTTGCTTCATGTTTCTGTAAAACCTACTCCATGTTGTTGCTTCATGTTTCTGTAACAAGAATTTACTAATGCAACGTGTTTCAGCCATTCATGGAATATTATTAAACAAGCATTTCATTTAACATTATTACACAAAAATTCCATGGACTTAAAAAGCCTTTAGTGCTAGAATTTGGAATTTTGGGTGCTCTAAGAAACTAGCAGAGAATAGACTTTGTTGCCTCTCAGATATTTCGTAATCAGAAAATCAAATGGAGGTATTAAGGATTCAATCCATTTAGCCATTTAGATCTTATATGTCAAACAACTATCCATTATAACTACTAAAAATTTATGCAGATGTTGAGGGGCTTAAAACACCATTCAAAACAACAAATGCCATTTCTAAATTTTACAAGATGTATCCAAGTGAGTCCTGCCTAGTGAAAAAAACAACGTTGACATCATTCTAGAAACCTAGTCACCATAAATGGAAATTGTAGTAAACTTTGATGTGCATATAGAATTACTCCTCTACTTAATCAAAATAGATCTTAAAAATTCAATAGACATGAATGCTTTCTGCTCGAGATTTCTCTGAATAGTCTAAATAGATAAAGATGTGTAGAAAAATGCTCTCTTTTCAATATTTCTCTGAATAGTCTAAATAGATAAAGATGTGTAGAAAAATGCTCTATGTTCAATATTTCTCTAAATAGTCTAAATAGATAAAGTTGTATAGACACACACAAGCACACAGAGTGGGATAACTGTTAAAAGAAGAACAATCACTACATAATGTCAAGGAATAAAAATGGGATTAGAACCTCCAGTTTTCCATAACACTTCGTTGCATTATTGGGTACAGTAATCCTAAGGCATATTGAGGTCTATACCAATAAAGAAGCCATGAATAAGTTGTCTAGATCCAACCCACAAATAGAATTTGTGATAGTAAGGCTTGAGAACAACCCCTGAGTCTGACCATAACATTAACTAACCCATTTTCGACTAACAAGAGCACTAGAGAACCTTCAACTATCCAATGCATTTGGTCTTGAGTAGGCATTCAAAATAGTACTCCATATCCATTGCACTAAATACTTCCTCCTAATGCCATTGACATTGTAATTAGACCCAAATTTGTCTGTCAAGACTTGTCCAATGTAAGATCCACCACCTCCAATCCCATAAAGAACTTCACAGAGATATGAAATCTCAGTAGGAGAAGTAGGATCCTCACCAACATACCAGGCATTGATCAGGGGATTTGACGAAAGCTAAGCCAATTTATGGGCAATCACACTTATCATCCCATCGATACCAACATCCACATTAGGTGCCTTGAATGCCTTCATTCTAATCATGTAACTTGGAACTGCAAAAGGATAAGCACAGACTTCCCGACATTATTTTCTAGAATGCCCAACCCATGCATAAGGCAGTTTGTACCTTACAATGGATGGGAATGTAAAATAATGAAATCCACAGACTTCTCCGCAAAAGTCCTGGACATCAACATCACTAGAAGTGAGGAGGAGCTAAAGACCATTCTTGTGATCAATGGGAAGGGGACTACTCTTGCCATTTATGGCACTTTTATCACTTCCTGCACAGTAAGCCTACTCAATACCTTACCATGGAAGTAGTAATCATCATGCTGACTAGTAATCACCATGTTTATGCTAATATTGGCACCAATCTAATCAGTATATAGATGCACTATTTGCCACCACTGGCTCACAGAAGGGCTCTTTTTATTATTAGAGATAGATAGTAGAAACTCATTAATAACCCTCTTCTCCTTCTTACTCCACCTGCCATACCAAATTGTATGGACATTGATAGAAGAAGTCAACACAAGCCCCATGTCGTACTTCATATTCACATATGGCAAGGACCCTTCATTCTTCTTTGAAGTCCCAAATTACAGATCTACCTTATTGGGTTGTTGTCCCAGTCCCCAAGCAGTAGTATTCCGATTGAAATATTGAGGCCATCGAGTCCATGCTTCAACTGAGGATAATACAATGAACAAAAACAAACCCACACATGCAAACACAGCCATTTTCTCTCTGGAACAACACACAGGACAACAATGCAATGGATATAATGCAATGAGATTCAATAATCTATTCTCCATGACATGCATGCATGGGAAATACATGTACCCTGCTCTTTATCTATATACAACAACATCCAAGTTCCTCCTTTGACTTGTTTCTTTTATTTCTTTATTCATCTTAATTATGTGCCAAGAAATTACTAGTTGTGGATGTGATTTTTGTTGTTGCATAGAAAACTAATACTTATATATGAAAACACTTGGTTGCAATTCCTTGAATTCATATAGATAGCGACAGATTTCTTATGGGAGAATGTGTGTTGCTACCTTACAAACCATGACTATGCATTTGGATATTCAAAATTGGAACACTTACTCTGAAACATGTTTGGAAAATACTCTAGAAAGTCTCTCTAAACATAACACTCTTTGTTGTACTAGGAAAATATCTCCAAAATTTGCAAACAATTTGCATAGTTCCCCGGACTGGAGATGAAAATTTCCCAAAAACTTTTCAATAGTAGCGACAGTCATGCTAAAATCACGTCTGAAAAGAATTCCAACTATGTTTTTCTGGGCACAGGGATATTGTGTGGAGACTAGAGAGTCCAAGAGTTTGTCACAATAGACATAAGATTAGCCTTAGTGAGTATTGTAATGCTTCTCATGTCACAACATGTCTCCCAATTGTTAAATGCAATAGCCCTGATGAACAACATATTACTAGTGAATCACCTCTGTATATTCTCTACACTTTTGTTCCATATTGACAAATGAATATTTCGGAAATAGATTATTCATAGTGTTCATGCCTAGAAGAGTTCGTGCTGATGAAAAAATAGACCTGAATGTTCTTTGAACCCAATATCGATCTAAAATCCATATGCATCATGTTGTATATCATATCTTGTGTTCAAAATCACAAGAGTTACTCTCATGACATATTCGAAATAATGGGACTATTTAAAGCCGATGTCACAGTAATCTTTTAAAACATAATTAAGTCTAAATACTAAACTACTTATAATAATTATGCTACCAATTTCACCCTATAGTTAGAAATAAAGCACACAGGGAATTAGAGGTTAACTTTGACCTATTACCTGACAACTAGAAACAAAGCACAAAAATAATTAGAGGTTAACTCTGATCTATTACCTAACAGCTAGAAACAAAGCACAAGAGCACTTAGAGTTAAGGTTAACTTTGACCTATTGAAGGAATCAGAGTGGACCAATGAAAGTGAGGATTGAATACCTAGAATTGATCAGAGTACCTGTAAATCTAAAGCATGATTTGAAGAGCCATGATAGAGGATTTATTAAAATCCTGCAACAAATTATTTCTAGCAGTCATTAGAGTTAAAAAATTTCTTGCAAGGATGGAAATTTATCATAGAAGTAGAGAGTTCGAGATAACTGTCAAGGGTTGAAAAAAACCTTCATTTGGAATCATGTACTTTGGGTTTAGAAGTAGAGAGTTCGAGCTATCTATCAAGGGTTGAAAAATATAGATATTTTTCTTTCATAAAATTACTATTGTAATTATTTTAAAAAATATCTTGTTATTAGCTTGAGAGTTAGCACAATTTGTTGGACAAGGAATCCTTTTGTTTCCCTTTGCATACAGTTGAGCCCTCTTCATATTGTTCTTGTATAACTTCACTTCATTTGGAGGAACAATTTTCTGCTACTTTGCAAATGATTCATGGTATTTTACAAATGTTGCAATTAGAGGCATTACTTGGCCAAATTGGTTCCTTGCTGGTGCAACTGGAGATAACGCCTTTACTCATGCTTGATACTTTGTTTTTATTTCACATTCTCACCTCAAATTTTAGTGATTCAATTTTTTTTTCTTTTTCAGTGATATTTTCTACAATCAACATTACGTACCATACCCCTTTATTGCTTTCTTATACTATATTGCAACAAAAAATGATTCTCTTTATTTAGTTTTTCAAATCTTTCCTTAATGAAATTTTCATTTCGTTTATCCATATGATTTTTTTCCCTACATTCATATGCATATTGTTCAAACATTCTACAATAATGACATTGGACATTACATTTGTCATACCTCTTAGAAAAGCTCCCAAGTGACTTGCCACTATGTCTTCCTCCTCCATGTGATTCTAAAAGGCTAATATGTCCTCCTTCATCACTCTACTATTTAGAAAGCTCCTCACATCTTGTTGTTAGCTTCACAGTTAGCACACTTTGCTAGACAAGGAATCCTTCTATTCCCCTTTGCATACAGCTGACCCTTTTTCATATTGTTCTTTTATATCTTGACTTCATTTGGAGCAACAATTTGTTGCTAGCTTGCAAATGATTCATGGTATTTTACAAATGTTGCAATTAGAGGCATTACTTGGCCAAATTGGTTTAGTCATTTTCATTGTTATATTTAAATACCACTTACCTAACACAAATCTATTTTGACTTGGCATGATATCTTGTGTTGTTCCCTGCCGAGAGGTATAGGTCTTTGGCTTTTCCTCTTTATTGCATTGTTTTTTTACATGTTGACAAGTATGTATGTACACTTTTCCTATCCTTAGGAAATTAGTTTAACATTGCTTTTCCCCTATTGTGGAAGTTTTTCCTTTATGGTTGTTATCTCTTATTATGTTACACTATGTACGGTTTCTATATAACTGGTGTTACATGCTATCTAGAAACACATCTTATTCCCTTCTTTGTATCCCGTATTTTCCTTCTCACTACTTTTTTTCCCAGAATGCCACATGCTCTTTTATTTTTACTATAGTTGGAAATTTTCTCTCACATAAAACAACCTAGACTATATTTTTTTTACTACTTTTATTGCCTGCATCCAAAGATCCATTTCATCTGAAAAGTTGCAAGGTCACTTGAATAGGGTGCAAAATTGTAATTGCCATCAGTCTAGAAAGACACCTTGCTTTACACAGAAAAACCATAATCAAAGCAATGCTTCCTACTTTTCCTTGCTACTACCAAACCTCTTTGTTTGAACAATGCCTCAATGTTTGCTAGGTATCTCATTCAAATTACCTACACCTTCCTCTCTTCCTTCCAAAACTGTCCTTCACTCAACAAATAAAAATATCATGGTGGGTGTTGTTTTCTTCTTGCTTTGCTTTCTTACCCATGAAACATTTAACTTTGCCACATGAAAATTGCACAAATCATAAGGACAATAGTCTAGATATCTATTTGTTTCTTGTAGCACACTTGTTCTTGCTTGTTCTTCCTTCCCCCTCATGTTTTTTTTTTATCCTCCACACTTTTCCCTTCATTCTCTAATGTTGCTTCATCTGATTTTAGATAAACTCTTTAACATTTTTCCTTCCTTTTTACTACACAAATTGTTCTTCACTTTTGTACACTTACAATTAATATTCGCTTGCAGCACCTTATTTTTGACAGCAAAGTCGTATCACCATGGAACCAACCTTGACTACCAATGCACTTTCATTGTTTTTTGTTGGCTCTATCGAGATGAAACCAATCCTCTAGGTCATTGTTGTTGAAGAAATACGCCCTGTTAGGACGTCAACCCCTCGCTACTGTGTCTCCCTTTCTGATTGTGTTCACAGCCATGTGGTCTTGCTTCCTTCTTCACGTGATTCACTTGCAAAATCTGGAGACTTGAAAATAGGTTCTGTCGTGATATTACAAAAATGTGCATGC
The DNA here is from genome assembly GCA_000404065.3 of Pinus taeda. Classification (NCBI taxonomy): domain Eukaryota; kingdom Viridiplantae; phylum Streptophyta; class Pinopsida; order Pinales; family Pinaceae; genus Pinus; species Pinus taeda. The sequence continues at coordinate 71,052 of APFE030932307.1, read as the reverse complement.
ACATATGCACATCATATTATGTATGTTGCACACCATTAATCCTACCCAATCCTCCCTTGTATTCCTCTCATTTTATGTCTTCTTTAAAATATATTTTCTTTTATCATGTTTTACTTTCCCTCTACACTCACATGTGCTCTTTCTTGCAGGTCACTTTCTGTCCTCAAACTTGAAATACTCCACCATGTGGAAACTTTAATCGGCGAGCCAACCCCTCTTATTCTCTCCGCTGAGAAAATGCTCCATGCACCCTCCTCCTCATCCATTGGATCTTCACTTTCATCAACCCCCCCCCCCCCACCCCACCCCATTGAAAGCGAATCTACCAACTTCATAAATTTGCTCACTTCATCTGTAACAACTCTCCCTTTTAAGGCACTTACCCCAACTCATAAATTTTGGTCCATCCAAGGTAGAGTTCTCACAAAAACACCCCTTCACACATACACCAATGCACGCGGCTCTGGGAAATCCTTTGGGTTTTACCTCGTTGATCGGGATGACGATGTAATCCATGTATCTGTATTCAATGACTTGGCAGACTCACTCCATGCTCTCATCCAGCTTGGCCAAATGTACATAGTTTCGAATGGCACCATAAACGTCTCGAACCTTGTGTACAACCATCTTAAATTCCCTTTCAAAATCCTCCTCTTCACCACATCAAATGTATCTCACCTTTTAGAGGGTGATCAAACAATACATTCCCATACCTTCCATTTTGTGGCAATAAATTCGCTAAAACTTGTGCCTCTCTACTCATTTGTTGATTTTATCGGTGTCGTTAGCTCGACCTGTCCTATCTCGATCATTTGTAGACGTGATGGTTCTGAAACTCCCAGACAAACTATTTACCTATGCGACAAGTCTGGTAGCAACATCAATGTCAACCTGTGGGGAGAAAACTGCCACACTGAAGGACGCATGCTCTCCAAATTCTGCATGGAACATATTGTCCCAGTCCTTACAATTAGAGGGGGCCGACTTGTTGAGTTCAGTGGGCGAACTATCAGAACTATCTCAACGACTTGCCTTCTTATATATTCGGATATCTCTGAAACACACCAACTCAAGCAATGGTTTCAAGAAGAAGGTGTCAAATATTCCTCACCATCACTCGACCGGAAATACACCGGAATAGCCAACAAGCCCATGCAAACAAAAATAATTTATGACACTCTTGCAATGCCCCATGTCGATACGTCTTCATGGGTTTCCCTCTGTGCTACTATTACAACATTTGACTTGGATGACTTTTACTTCCTCGCATGCCCCCTTATCGTTGATGGGCTACAATTCATCAAAAAAGTTGTTCAACAACCTGACAAGACATGGCATTGTTCAAAATGTGAAGGCTCCTTCCTCGAATGTGACTATCACTATGTTCTCTGGCTTGAATCGCACGACCACACTAGCCAACTCAAAAATGTGATTTCTTTCAACGATGCCGCTCATGGCTTTTTGGGCATATCTACAAAGGATCTTTGCTTCCTTTAAAGTGAGCCCAGATTTGTCTAATCCATATCCAATAGGGTCACATCACGTCGATTCCTCTTCATGCTATCTGTCAAAATATAAACTCTCAATGACGTTGAACGCCTCTGCCCAACCCTCATGCACTCTGAAGAACTCCCTTATGCCCCCATGTCTACTCTCCTCATCCAAGACCTTCAACCCACTCCCCCCCAAAAAAAAAATTCCCGTGGCCTATAAACATACCTTTCTCTATTCCCCATCTCTTGCTTTATACACCCTTTCCCTTTAGCACTTTTCTTCCCATACTCTCCCCCCCCCCCCCCCACCTTCTCCATTGATGCCTATCCTTCACCTTGTAAACACTTTCCCTATTATGCCCCTCCCTTCCCGATTGCCAACTCCTTTCCCACCCTTCACTCTCATTAATCCCCACTTTTACTTTTGCACCTTGTTGAACCCTCTTGTTTGCAATTTGAGCTTTACTTTTTCTGGAACTCATCTTCAACAATTGCTTTCTCATTACTATATGCACCCTCTCTCAAGTGTATTGGTTCTCATGAACAAATTGGCAACCACTTTGTTTCTTTTCTCACGTGCATACATGCCCATTTGCTCACTTGTAATGTCTCTTTTATATACATGACCAGTCACTCACTTGCTTTTCATGATCCTTGTTTGTTGGGTAGCAGATCCCTCACGTAACGATTTTGGGGCTTAAAGTCCACAATTTTGGGTAAAAGTATGGTAAAAGGTTTCGCGAAGTGCATGAAGCGCAAATTGTAATGGGTCAAGTCAAAGGGTTTTCTGCCCGAAAATAATGTAAGAAAATAGAAATTGAGTTAGCCAAAGAATAAATAGAGCAAGGCTCTATGGTTAGAAGTTAGTTTTTTGGTTTTTGATCTTGAATCTTATGGGTTTATGAAGGAAATATTCTCTGCATCTGTAAATCCAAGTCAAGGGTGTAAGTAGTTAGATGGAGGCTCTGCAGCTATGTGTGTAGAGGCCTGGTAGAGTCCGCAGCTGTGTGCGTAGACCCCTGCAGATGAGTGTGCAGGGCGGATCTAGTTGTACTGAACAGGAGATAAATAAAGATAACGGCTTCTGAATCATTGTGTGTTTTATCACGAATCTATTTGTTTACTTATGTTCTGAATTTATGCATATGTATGGTTGAACGCATTGTTTATTACTCTTAAATGTTTGCTTAAAGGCCCTAAGAATTAGATCTAATCTATAATAAATACATATAATAATAGGAATCTAGGAAGCGCCTGTCGCGGATCTACGCGAAGGACGGACAACCACGCAAAGCAGCGCGAAGGCACAGATCAATTCTCGATCCTTCTAAGTTATCATCAAGGCATCCCTAGGGTGCGGAAACCTGGTTCCAGCACCCTCCCCTGCTACATTGGGTGAGACTTCAGTCTAGGCTCCGCGGACTGTTATCGAAAGGGCTGGTAGTGTGGGATTTGTTTGGCTAAAAATACTTCTAAACCTGAGTCAGGCCACATCAAGCCAACATTATTCAACATGTAAGATTCTTTTCAACACACACACATTATTCAAATGTACATATGAATATGACATGCTATATATGAAAAGCAATACACACTTAATGCTTCTAATTATGGTCACATGCACAAATGGACTTCCTTTAGTCTAGGCCAAATATGCATCATGTGGTTGCGTTTACAATTACTAATAATCATTTGAACATCCCAGGATGGATTACTTTACTTTGAACAAGTCTAACAACCAAACAAAACAAATATGATTCACACCCATCTTCATACTGCACTTTCAATTCGCATTCATCACATTACATAATGCATACACTTTCCCTAAAAGCAACACTCACACCATATATATGCTACTCTACTTTGTAATGAAAAAAAAAAAAACAACAAACAAACAAAAACACAAACACAAAATTTAAACAAATAGGAAGAAAAAAAAAACTTGTCATGCATGCTTTGCTTTGCTTTGCTCCTACTTCACTTACACCTCTGATGTTGAGTGTTGGCTTGTTAGGGCCTGACCCAGGTTTGGAGGTGATTTATCCAAACAAATCCCGGTACTACTGGCCCTTTCAGTAACAGCCCATGGAGCATGGACTGAGGTATCACTCGAAGTAGTATGGGAGGGTATTAGAACCAGGTTTCCGCACCCTAGAGATGTCTGATGGGTTTTAGTGGTCTGTGGTTCGACCCTGTGCACACACCGCTACACACTTACCTGTACTTCACAGCCTGAGATGCTGCCTTTGCACAACCCTACTTGAGAGTCAAACAGTGTTATTACCCAAGTCCTTACTAGTAATCCAATGTTAGTTTATTAACTTAGCTTATTTGTATGCTTTCGGTTATACTTAACAATATTCACGATTCATACAAGTGCATGTAGTAAAGAAATAGTATATTCGCAAAGGATATCAAACAAGTAATAACTCAGAACATATACATTGAATTGGTAGCAAAACCTTTCTTTATTAATCTCTTCTCTAATTACAAACTTGACTCCGCCCTGCGCACTCAGTTGTAGGGGTCCGCGCACTTAGCTGCGGACTCTACTAGGCCTCTGTGCACTCAGCTGCAAAGCCTTTTCCTACTCTACAACACAAGACACACTTCGCACTCTACTTAATCTCTAAGACCCTTCATGCCCATTCTCTATTCCATTTCCTTAGATTATATGTCTTTACAACTTAGATCCTCACTCTATTTATACAATCCCATGGTCTGCAGACCATGGGTAGGCCGACATTACATTCAAAACTAGGTCAGACAGCCCTATGACTCTAACATACATTTCATGCCTGCAATTCGCAGAGCTTTACAACAATATCAACTCAAAACTTGGGCTTTGAGCCCCAAAACATGTTGTGGGGGGATTCCATGCCCAACAGGTCCCCAACACAAACATCATGACTCGCCCTTGAGTCACTCTGTCGGCATGGCGTTCTTGGCACGAAGTCCCTCCAACTGTCCTCAAACTGTGTTGATGTCAGCAGTGCAGTGCGCCGCTGCTTGTTGAATCTGTTGCATCCTCTGATCTGAAACCTTCGTGGCTGAATTGTTTCCTTACATCTGTACAGGAATTTACTGCATATGTTTATAGTCCCGCGCCTTTGTCCAGCTCCTCGGAGCGCGAAGACTGTGCTTCGACAGGCTATTCAGATAGCCAGCCCACCCGTGTAGGGCTTCAAGCAGATGCCATTTACTTTGCCTGGGAAGGGTTCTCCATTTAGTTTGACTAGCTGGACCATGCCTCCATAAGTGACCTCCTTAACCACGTATGGTCCCAACCAATGCATTCTGAATTTTCTCGGAAATTTTTCAAACTTACTGTCATAAAGTAGCACTAAGTCATTTACCTTGAAGGTGCGCAACTTGATATGGCGATCGTGACAAGATTTTTCACACTTCTTTTGTACCTGCCGATGAAACCTAGCCAAAAACCATTCTTCCTCAAGTTCTTTCAATTGTGCGAGCCTTTCCTCCAGAGCTTCATGGTTCGTCATCCCTGTGAGCATTGTTATTCGCAGACTAGGTACGATATATTCCATTGGCATGATAGCTTCCACGCCATAAACTAACCAGAAAGGTGTCTGTCCCATTAGTTTCTTGCACGTTGTCCTGTAAGCCCACAGCATGGCAGGTATGCGCAAGTCCCAATCATTTCACTGTGCATTTCACACTTTGTTCAGCGTAGTCTCCAATATTTTGTTGAAAGCTTCTACAGTCCCATTGGCTTGTGGGTGGTATAGTGTACTTTTTTTATGATACAACTGGAATTCTTCTATGAGTGCACTGATGGTTTCGTTCAGGAAATGTGTTCCGTGATCACTTATTAAGATTTTCAGACAACCAAATCGGGTCAACACATTTTTGAACAAAAACTTCGTAGCCATAGCAGTCGTGCAGTCTTTGACTAACTACGATTCTGCCCATCGTGTCAGATAACCTGTTGCGGTGATGATGTAGAACGTGCACGTCTTTCCCTGAGGTTTGATAGGTCCCACAAAGTCAATTGCCCATTTCTCGAATGGTTGCAGTGTCATCTGTGGATTTAATGGCATCTCGTCCCTTCATGACGCTTTTTCGATCCTTTGACATATACCGTAGGCCTTACAGTGTGCTTTCGAATCCTTGTGCAAGGTTGGCCACCACAACCTTGCGCAGAGAATATTTTGTGCAGTTTCTCATCCTATATAGTGTCCTCCTGCAGCGCCCCCATGTGCTTCCACAAGGATTTGACTTTGTTCAAATTCAAGTACGTATCTTTGCAATATCTTATCATTTCCCATTTTGTATAGGTGCCCATGATGACAGAAAAATTTGTCACACATACCACCAGTTCCTTCTTCTATTGGACAGAGTATTCATTCAGCACAGTCCCTATTGTCAGAAAATGGATTATATCTTCGAAGCGCCCATCCACGACGCACACCACAAAGAGCTATGCATTAGGTAATCCTTCCTCCAAACTAGTAGGTTCCTTGCCCGTCTCAATGCGTGAGAAGTGATCCGGTCCTACGTTTAGGCCTCCTGACTTTACTACGACCTCAAAATCACATTCCTAGAACAATAAGAGACATCTGCATATGCGCCCCCCCAACACAGGCTTATTGACCAGGTATTTCAGCGCAGAATGGTCGGTATACATCTTGAAATGTCCTCTGAACAAATAGTGTCAGTATTTTTGGAGCACGTACACCATCACCAACCCCTCACACTCAGTGGTGGAATAGTTCTTCTCTTCTTTGGACAATCTCTGACTTGCAAACGTGATAGGGTGATCCAAGCCTTCCCCGCCCTCCTGTCTAAGCACTGCTCCCAGCACGATACACGACGCATCAACATGGACCTGAAACCCCACATCCCATTTTGGGAATACCATGATTAGAGCGGAGGCCAATTTCCCCTTCAGGACATCCAAACTTTTCATGCAATTGTCATTCCAGCAAAATGTAACATCCTTTTTCAATAGTTTTTGCATCAGCGCGGTGATTTGGGCATAGCTTTTGATAAACTTTTTGTAGTACCCGGTGTGTCGCAAGGTAGCACCCAGTTGTTTAACACTTTGTGGTGCTTCCAAAGTTAGAATAGCAGCAATCTTCACAGTGTCCACCATCAGTCCTTGCTTGCAGACCACATGTCCCAACAGGTTTCCAAAGGGAACAAGGAATGTGCACTTCTTAAGGTTCAGCACAATCTGGTGTCATTGGAAAGTATCCAACATCAAGCATAAGCTTGCTACATGGTGCTTAACTAATCCAAAGATAGTCCAATCATCCATATAAACCTCCAAGAATTTGTGGATGTATTCTTTGAATGCGGAAACAACGATGTGTGGAAAGATGGCTAGTGTGTTCTTCAATCCAAATGGCATAACGGTGTATTGAAAGCAGCCCCATTTCGTTGTGAAGATCGTTTTGCTCCTTTCTTATGGCGCGATCTTTATTTTATCGTACCCCAAGAACCCATTCATGAACGAGTATGCTTCTTGTCCACCAACATTTTCCAATACTTCATCTGTGAACGTTGTCGGGAATGGGTCGTGCACACAGGTGTTGTTTAGCTTCCTGAGGTCGACGCATATTCTTATTTCGCCCTTCTTCTTTTTCTCCTATACTACCGTAGGACTCACCAAGTCAGATTCTTCCACTGGCTCAATAATTTCGGCTGCAAGAATTTTGTCCAATTCTACACAGACCTTTTCCTTATATTTCGGATTCAAGCGGTAAGGCCTCTGCTTAATCGGCTTCGCATCATATTTTAGGGTGATCTTCATCATCCCTAAATCACCAATGATCCCTTTTAAATCCGTAATTTTGGTCGAGAATAAGTCTTGGTATTTGCGGAGTAACTCAGTGACCTTTACATTCGGGTCCTCTTCGCATGGCTTAGACCTCATCATTTACCAATTCTGAGTTGGAGGAGGATAGAGTATCCCTTTATCACGCAGCCTGGCTATTAGTGTAGGGAAATCCTCTCTCTCATAATCAAACTGAGTACAATATAAACATGATGCTCTCATCGGATTTGTACAATTGCGGGCATAATGCCCTGACCCTCTGTAATTGTAACAAATCAGCTGTCTGTGACCCCTTCCTAGTCCCATTCCACCTCGACCTCATCCGCGCCCTCGAAATCTGGTGCACGCCATCCCTGTATTTTGATCGAGGGCTCATTTTAGTCTACACTTTGTAGGTAGGAGTCTGATCCATTATCAGTTCATAACTTCTACAGGTGCGCTCATCATGGCCTACTAATCTGTAGAAATTACAAAACAATTGTTGGGACATCTGTGTATACTTCTGTAATAGATGACAATTATCCGTAGCATATTTTCCTCCTATCTGACAAATCGTGCACCATAATGCAGGTGTCGCACTCTGTCTTGCTTGTGCCTCTGGTCTTAATGGCATTGGCCCTCCCACTGCCAAGTAGTTCGCGAAGACTAGACAATGGTCCTTGTCATGCCCCTGGCCTTTGCATTTTATGCACCATACCTCCTTGCGTGCCTCTGGCTGAGTTGTCTTGTCCTGTTTCAAAATCTGCATTTCCAGACATGAATTTTTTAGTTGCATGTGGATTTGTTGGACTCCCAAGCGAGGATCTTGTATTGGTGTTTCGTGCAGTCTCATTGCAATCTCCAAAGCTTCAGCCTGGGTGGATAACTTCTGCTATGACAGTGCCATCCTTAAATGCAGTGTTAGTGATGCTACAAACCATGTGCGGTGTTGCCCATCCGTCAAGGTCATGTTGGCTTCATGAATCATACTCTTTAGTCTCTGATCCAGATCCCATAGGGTCTCGCCTGGAAGCATCGTGATTTCCTTAAACCCGATAATCGATTGTGTCTCCGATTTTGGCCTGCTAAATTCCCTGTTCAGCGCAGCCTGGATATCTGCGATCCCTGCGTTTGGATGGTCATTAGAATGCTTAATGTACCATGTTAGTGCGCGATCCTGCAACACGCTTACCAACATTTCCTTCTTTATATTGTCATCCATGAATCCTTGTGCTTCCCATACAACTTTTACCACGAACCAAAATTGGTCCGGATCTTCATTCCCTATTCCTCTGAATATCGGCAATTTTATCACGCTCTCCATATTGAACTGTGGTGGTGGCAGAGGTGGTGTGGGTGGAGATGGGGTGAAGATGGTGAAATCGGTGGTGGTGTAGGTGGAGGTGGTATGCACAGAATTCGTTGCCTTTGTTAGTGTCAGTCTTTACAGCCTTTCTCCAGTGATCAAATGTGCTCTTACAAAGTGATTTTGAAGTGTCAAGGTCAAATTTTGTCGTTTCAAAGAGTTTTCAAGCAAAATTTGGTCACTAGGCATTAGTTCTAGGGTTTGCTTTCACTCCTTCTAAAGTTGTCCGAATGGCGGTCTATGTCATCATTTAGCTGAGTCTATCATCATTCAGATGGTTTTCATCATCATGTCAAGTTCCATAGGGTCATTTTACAACTTATCCATGCTTCAGTTGTGCCTTGGCAAGTTCATTTCCCTCTCCTAGGGTTTTGAAGGCAATTTCTCTTGGATGGTCAAAACATCGGTAAAACTTGTTTCCTGATGTTCATACACCTTCCCATATCCTTCATGTACCTTATCATACACTTCCCAACACTCAGATCCCCCAAAATCCTCATTTTTGCACAAACCCTAGTTTCTAGCTACAACCTGCAATTTTCTAGGTTTGGGCCTTGTGATTTGCCCTGTGGAACCCCTTCCCCTCACTCAATCTCTGAGATTCCACTTTCCCCTGCTTCCTAACATCCCTCCCCACTCCCAAAAATTTCCCCAAGAATTTAGAAGCCCCCTATCCCCTTCATTTCGCTTCATTTCGACCAAATTCCTTGTTTCACACATCGGGGCAAGTTTCACTCAAATGATGTTTCAGAGCAGTTAGAGATGAATTATGGAAAACTGAGAGAGGTTTTTGTCCATCACATGCCAAGGAAGAAAAACCTCCTTCACTTTTTACACAGGTGTCATGGTTTGAGATAAATGTCAAAAATATTGGCGAGAACGAGGGTGCTCCAAGGACGGTTGGCCAAAACACAAAAACGAAAGAAAACACCCGATCCACTCCAAATTTTGGCCAAAGCCTCTTTGGCTGAGAATTGTACTTGATTGGGGACTCCCAGCCCAAATTTCAAGAAATTTGGAGAAAATTTTGTCATTTGTGAATTTTTTGTGCCATTTACAGGGTTTTCCCGTGCCATGTCCGCGTCCCAAGCGCGGCTGTTTTGAAGGACTGCTCGGAATTTTGAAAACTTGGCATTTTTGGAAAGGGCATGCAAAGAGAAAAATTACCAATACTTTGGAGAAGCTTGATTTTGAGATTTGAGCCTCCAAAAGCTCAAAATACATCAAAAAAATGACTTTCTGCCCACTTTTTGAGTTGCAGAAAGTGACCTTGGGAGAAATGGTTTTTGAGGGGGCAAAACAACTCCAAATTCAGAAATTCCACTTGGGATGGAAAGTAGACAGGCCAAGCTTTCCAATGAGCTATCTTGCACTTGATTTGGACCAGTGGAACCCACTCAAAATATGCTGCAAAGGTGCACGGACACGAGAGACAGGGGGCGCGGACATGAGAGAAAACTTTGCCAGAAATGACTTTTTTGGTCAAAAAACATTGTTTTGACTATGGTTGACTATTTTTACTTGTAAATAATGGATAAATGTAATATTTTCATGGCACTTTGATAGATTTTACCTCTCTTTACTCTTCTAGAAGCTTCCTTGATGTAAAAAGTGAAAAATTAATGCATGAATTAGTTAGCTAAGTAATAGAGGCAAGTTGTTGAGCTCCCTATTATCTAGTGCTTAGTTTGGAATTAGTTCAAACTGCTCCTAGAAGAATGAGCTCGACCCCTAGAGGCAAGGGAAGAGGTTATCTTGCCTATATTATGTGGTCTCTTAGTCATTTTGAGAGGTTGGAAGGTTG
>APFE030932307.1:42934-60013 GCA_000404065.3 Pinus taeda | reverse complement strand
CACCCTGAATTGCACTCCCTCCAATTGCCACCAAAAAACCCAAAAACTTCAAATCAATCCCCCATATCAATTTACTAGCCTAAAATCCTTGTTCCTAATTGGTCAACTCATCCTATTGACAAAAATCCATCGAGTTTTGACCCGAGAGAGCCTTCTCATACCTCGTAGGGCTAGCTACGAGGTGAAATGGTTTGATGTAGCCTTGAGAGTTTGTCTATCTCAGCCTAGGTGAATTCCAAGCGCTAACAGATGGGTTGAAGCATAACTTGTAAATTTTTAGCTAGATGTGTGACCAAGGGATTGAAGTTGTTTTCAGATCAAAGAATTATGTGGTCTGAAATCTTGATACAGGAAAAATTGTAACAAAAGGAACAAGAACTCCAAGTAATGTCTATGTCTTGGAAGGCAGTCTAGAACAATGTTACTTAAGCAAAGCAGAAGAAGGTTGGTTGTGGCACAAAATATTGGGACATCTAAGCTTCACTCAAATACTTAAGTCAAGCAAGCTAAGAGCATTTCGAGATTTTCCCAACATCTCTCTACCAGAAAATACTAAATGCAAATCATGACAATTCGGTAAGCAAACCAGGGTACAATTAAATGCCAAAGAAGGTTGTTCAAGTAGGCCCCTTGAACTTATTCATACTAATTTGTGTGAGCCAATGAGGAAAAGGTCACCTAGAGGTGAAAACTATTTCATATTATTTATTGATGACTTTACTAGAATGTGCTAGATTGGTTTATTAAAGTAGAAAGATGAAGCATTTGATAAATTTAAAGTCTTCAAAACTTTAGTAGAGAATGAGTTAGACTTGAAAATCAAATGTATCAGATCTGACAAGGGAGGAGAATTCATATCAGATGATTTTTTCTACTTTTGTGAACAACATGGCATCAAGAGGTAGTTCTCTATAGCTAAAACTCCTCAACAAAATGGGGTAGAAGAGAGAATGAATAGAAAAATTCAACAGATGGAACGTGCCATGCTTGATGATTATGGGACACCTCGTACCTTCTGGAGTGAAGTAGCAGATATAGCAATAAGTATTCTTAAAAAATCTCATATTCGTGTGAAGAGTGATAAATAGCCTTATGAAATTTGGTATGGTAAACCCCTAACTATTAAACCTTTTTGAGTTTTTGGAAGTGTTACATAAATAATAATGATGATAAACTTGGAAAGTTGAAGCTAGAGCTAATGAAGGAATTCTCCTTGGATACTCCTCTAGAAGCAAAGGATATAAATGCTACAATAAAAGACTTCAAAATAATTTTTAAAGAATTGATGTTGTGATTGATGAAGCATCCACAGGTATCAAAATGGAAGAAAAGGTCAATGAAGCATCATATGAAGATGACGAAGATTCTCCTACAACAAGCCAAAATATTGTGGAAGAAAGAATCAATGAAGCATCATATGATGGAAGTGACAATACATAAGCACCAAAAAAGATACCATCAAGGTATGTTAAGAAAAAATTTCCAGAATCTCAAATTCTAGGTGATAAGGAAACTGGAATACAATCTAGAAGAACTCTTGTTGGAACTGCTAGCCATCTTGCCTTAATATCCACAATTGAACCAAAAAATGTAAATCAAGCTAGAAAATATGAATGTTTGGTTAAGGCTATATTGAATGAATAACTTGACCAAATAGAAAATAATTACACTTGAGAATTAGTTCCTAGACCTCATGATAAAAATGTTATTGGGACAAAATGGGTATTCAAAAATAAATTAAATGATAATGGAGAAGTAATTAGAAATAAAGAAAGACTCATTCGCAAAGGTTATGATCAACAAGAAGGAATAGTCTTTGAAGAAAAATTTGCACCTGTAGCCATGAAGACATAAGAATGTTTCTTTCCTTTTCAAGCTTTCATCATTTCAAAGTCTATCAAATGGATGTTAAATCTGCATTTTTAAATGGGAACCTAGAAGAAGAACTCTATATTGAACAACCCAGAGGGTTTATTCTAGGAAATGATGAAAAACTTGTTATCAAACTCAAGAAGGCATTATATGGGCTAAGACAATCCCCTCATGCATGGTATTATCGCCTTTACAAGTATCTTCAACAACAATTCTTCACTAAGGGGTCTCCAGATAGCAACCTATATATAAAGGTGGATGATGGTAAAATTTTAATTGTTGTTGTTTATGTGGATGACATCATATTTGGTAGCAATGAAGAATCCATAAGTTAAAGGTTTAATTCTATCATGCAGCAAGAATTTTAAATTTCTTTACTTGGTGAACTAACATACTTTCTTGGTTTACAAGTACAACAAGAAAAGAATGACATCTTTCACTCACAAACAAAGTACCTCAAGCAGATTTTGAAGAAATATGAAATGGAAAATTGAAAACTGGTATGCACTCCCATGATGACAGAATGTAGTCTCAATTCGCATGATGATTCTCCCACAGTTAACCAACCATAATACAGATACATGATTAGAGGTCTACTTTATCTTCCTGGAACAAGATAAGATATCATGCATGCAGTTGGGATGACCCAAAGCTAATCCAAGGGAAACTCATCTTCGGTTAGTCAAAAGAATATTCAAATATCTACAAGACACTCAAGACATTGATTTAAGGTATCCCAAAGATGCAGATATTACTCTTCATGCTTATACAGATGCAGATTAAGTAGGAAATGTTGATGATAGAAAAATCACTGGTGGAGGAGAATTTTATATGGCACCCCACTTGGTATCATCATTCAGAAAAAAGCATGTAACACCCTCCTCCCACATCTACACAAGTAACCGACCAACCGGCATAAACATGTTACGATAGGCTACTATGGTTGGATTCAACCTCCTACGTGACCTTAAGGAAATGGAATCGACTGAAACATAACACACAGACCTTCCAAATCAACTACAGGACCCTTGAGAACCATGCCAACACTTCAGGCAGCTTGCCCCTAGGTCCCACTAAACTTTTGTTCAACTTGACCTCTAGACACTCTCATTTTATGGGCATATCGAGGCTAAACCACCTCACCCTCATCAATAGAAACTAGGCTTTATCATGATCTATCCCAGATCACTAGGCCAAGATAATGAGCAAATCATAATAGGCTTTACCCTGATCTCAACCTGATCACTAGGCCAAACAAGCATGGATGCCACCAGATTTATCCACCTACACAGTGAGGAAATTTCCTATCTCCTAGTCTCTCAGGCTTTACAGCAATCGAAACAAAGATCACTAGGCCCTAAACCAAGACCCACTCTCCAGGCTTTACCACATATCCCAAACCTAATCTTACTAAGCCCAAAGGAGATCAAACCAACTCTTGGCTTTATCTTATATCTTGTCATTCACTCGAAAGAATTCATAGGCCCACCGAGGCAACACAATCCTAGCTTTACCGCAACCCACAGTTTGACTCAGGGGTCATTAGGCCAGTGGATTTACCTTGATCCACAGTTCAGTTCAGGGACCACTAGTCCATGTGCTCTATCATTCGGAGATCCACCTCACTCAACTTCGAATACATTCAGCAATCCAGCTCAACTAAAACATGAAAACCCCATCACACCATGGCTATCTAGAAATGGAAAGGCTAGGCTTAAAACACTGTTACACCTAGAAAAACCATTCCACAACCAAAAAAGAACTACATGCAATGCCATGCATGCCAAGTCTAGCAATGAAAATACACATGGAAATAGATACCTGCAAAGAATCATGGCGTAGTTGCTTGATCCTACCTTTACCTGATTGATCTTTGCTTCCTCTTACCTTCTTTTCCCTTCTTTCTCCAATCCCAAAGTTCTCCAAGAAAAATCTAGGTTTTTGAGAGTGAGAGAGAGAGAGAATAATGAAAGAGCTCCAAAACTAAACTAAAAAAAGGTTACCAACTGATCCTCAGAAGCCTTTTTATGAATGAGGCCTCTATTTTCTTTATTTTCCATTATTTTCCTTCATTTTCCTCTTCACATGAAATCTATGACCTTTCACCTCCCTTTTCTCCTCATTTCCTTTATTTTCATAAGTAAATGTGCCAAAAATTCCCTTTTGCCTTTCCAAAGACTTAGCCATTACCTTTGCCAATTTCCTTAGCCATAATAAACCAATGAACACCCACACTAGGATATTTTTCCCACCATTCAGCTTGGAGTACGTGTCCCATTAACTGTGGTCTTATATATTTTGACTTGAGTTTTTAACCATGGTTGTTACATAACCCATCCCCTTGGGGAAACACCGTCCTCATTGTTCAATGACACCAATAACTAACAAGACTACTGAAAACAAAACATACTTCCCATGGAGATTTATAATATAGCTTAATGCAGTATTTACAATGACCATATTCTAAAACATGAAAAGCATACTGTGTACTGGAGATTTATAACATAGCTCAATATGGTATTTACAATATCCACATATACACATAAACATTTGCTTCATCCAGAAAATAATCATATTGTCTATGGATCTTTATAAATCTAGCTGGATACAGTTGTTGGCATGAAAGAGTCATCAGGGGAAAAGACCCTAGGTTCAAACGCGGAGAGCCAACAATGGTTCGTTGTAGTCTAGGACAACGCCAGCATTTTCACCTTACCCAAGGGGTAAGGAGTCCCACCTGTGGCGTGTCATGACTAGAAGTAAGAAGGGTTCGTCATGGAGTCAATGGAGCACCAACTGAAGCATCAACCAATAATAGATATATAACATTACACACATGGTAGAGATAAAAGCATACCATCTAATACACAGAAACTACTAAATGCATGCATCTGACAGGATGTTTCAAATTTTTTAAATGGGTCATCACATATTGTACACTTATACACATTACACTCAGCAACCAATCTGGACTTTCCTTTCTATTAATTCAACAGTAAAACAGTACAATACATCTCCGCATTCACCACAAGTAAATATAAGGAATACCCATTTATAGACTCACGGGCTTGTTCTCTGTCTCAAAGGTCCTACTGAGCTAAACTCCTGCCTTCTAGTATCGGAATATGGCAACCAGTTATCCTCTTTGCAACAACCACTTCAATAGCCTCACCAACCAACCCATCTTCCTTATTGGCCCTCTCCTTTTATATTTATCTTTGCCACCTGTACTACCACTTCCTACTTGGTTTTTCCTTCCCTCGGCTTCTCCTCTTCCTTTCTGTCTGCTCAGTTGCCTTTGTCTTTCGCTGTCACCTTGTTGTAACCCTTCTACAACCATCTATTCCTGCCTTGCTGTCCAGCTGACTCCCCCGAAAGCTAATCGTTGCTGCCACCTGTTTCCTCCTCATTCTTTGCTCAACCAAAATTGATCAAAACCTTTACAAAATTAAAATGAAGGCTTGAACAGACCCTGACCAAAATTATTTTACTTGTCCCCGAGACAATTCATTTCGACCTTAGTGTGCCCTACTGGTATTTCCATGGGTTCTTCGGTTGTTGGTTGCACTATCAACTACACTGATTCTGCTGATTGTTGGGTTGGTGCTTCTTTCACTTCGTCCAATGTTCACAAAGTGGCATCTGTTCCCACTACACTTTCCTCCTTCTGAGGTTCCCCCATTTCAAACGAAGGATCCAACTCTGGAACAGATGTTGTGGTTTGTTGCATGCATTATCTTTACTTATGAATGGTAGTTTCCCATCTGGTGAGGATTGCATCAGCGTGTTGAGTGAATTCTTTGGCCAAATTTGACGTTAACTCCATTGGTTGTTGGCTTTGTAAGTTGACCCGTTGTTTTCTGCTTGAGTCACAAACCTATTTTAGACTTAGAACATGCATCTGGACTAGTGGCCATAGGTCTCTAATCACCTTCTTTGCTTCTGCGAACTCTTCTTCAATTTGATCAAATTGGGCCTGGATTGAGTCAATTTGGTCGTTGATCTGCTACATGTGGTTAGGGTCTGTATAGTCCTTTGTGCTGGCAAATAATGTTTGTTTTCACTCTCTCATTGGGTAGACTAAGTGATTTTTCAGTGCCAGGATTCCTAGCCAATCATGGACTTTGTTCATCAAAGCGTAGCCTTCCGTGAGGGCATTGGTTAGTTCTTACTTCTTTGCTTCCACTTCAGTGATTTTTCCCTCGACAGTGCTCATGTAGATCTCTACTAGTTCCGGCAGCATTGATCTTACCATCTCCAGCTTGCTTTTCATGTCAACATTAGTGGCTACTAGCTTCGAGCATGCCACCTAGATGTGGTCGCAATAGTTTACTAGCATGGAAGGCGTGATGTCTTCCAGTGCCTCTATGTTTGCATCAACGATTGTTGGCCATAATGACCTGAATCTCTGCGTGACCTGATCAACCTGGGCTTGGAAATCTATATTTTCTCGCCTCAGGTGATCGCGCTCTTCTATTACCTCCTTCAATTGTTTTGTCTACTGCTCATGCTCCTTAGCCAGATCCTCATGGATCTTTTCGGCCCTGTGCGTTGCTTGCTATATGAATGTGAATAGCTATGCCGACAACCAGTGTTGTAGTGTGTCGGCTTGCATTGTGTTGAGCTCAGGGAAATTTTTTTGTATGGGTAGGCCACTGGCGATGGATTTTTCAAAGTGGGATGTGGGTGAATGAGCTTGCTTAGACTACGGAGTGAACTCTAGAGTCAGGGGGATAATGCTAGGGTTCAGGACCAATATGAGATTTATAGAGAAAAGTGGTCAGTACGGCTCAATCCTTTCTCCCTATGGAACAATGTATGTGCTTCCTCCTTGTGGTGGGTCTGAACCATGCATTAGTGATGCAAGTGATGTTGGTTGTGTACCGCTAATAGAAGTGGTGCCCTTTGCCTGCCCAACTAACTCAACTTCTGTTTCCATAGTTGTTCGTCATCGACCAGATGGGAGGGTTTCTGACAAGGTTGCGGAGGTGGAGGCTATGTGCAAGGAGGATTCCCGCAACTGATGTAAGGTGGTGGAAGTGGTGTTAGGAATCTCTTCGATTATGGGGGATGTGGAAACTGAGTGATCGACCTCATCAGTAAGGTCAACAACTGGGGGTGGTGGAGTAGTTTTCGGGTCTTTAATGACCGGACTGCAAACAACTCTTTTCTTCTTTGGCTTGGGGACCATTGGTTGATATGGTCTGTGGGCTACTCCCGTGGGGATTTTCA
Organism: Pinus taeda; assembly: GCA_000404065.3. Taxonomy (NCBI): domain Eukaryota; kingdom Viridiplantae; phylum Streptophyta; class Pinopsida; order Pinales; family Pinaceae; genus Pinus; species Pinus taeda. The sequence continues at coordinate 52,909 of APFE030932307.1, read as the reverse complement.
TGGCTAGTGGGGTTGTGATAATGGGTGAGAACATAGTAGAACCTTGAAATTGGGCAAGATAATTGCTCTCACCTGATTTTCCTTAAAACTTACAATTGTTTTCCTAGGCTCGAACATTTTCTCCTCCATATGAAGTACCATTGGTTGGAGGACATCTTCAGCTAGCCTTTTCCTTCTTCTTTCTACTGCATCTCCCCCTTGCACCTGTTGCTTCAAGGCCTCGAATAGATAGTTGTATTTCCCTTCCGTGATTTCACAGGCCACTCCCATCGATGATCCCACCTCCTTGTGTAATGTCACTACTGTCAGAGCGAACCTATGTGGTCTCATCTTAAATGTATCCAGGTGGACACATCATGGTCTAAGATAGGTGTGTGTGTGTGAGGCTCCAAACCAAACCTCTACAGAAAATTCATCCAGCAAAGTCTTTGGTATCCTCTCCATTTACCTTCTCGTGGTTAGCATCAGTTCATACCAATCCTTGAAATCTAACTCATTTATCTCTTTCGTGTTGGGGTCCCCCAATGCCCTCCATGGTTCATAATGGAGTGGTATCAGTTTTCCTTCGACAATGGTTGTCATTTCCCTTTCTTTTAGTGACCTCCATTTCCACATTGCCAAAGACATCAAAATGTACCCAAACAAGAAAATGGTACTCCACCTATACACATCTTCACATGCTTCAAAAAGTTCGTTAAGAACAAACCCAGACCAGTTAAGTACCTCTCCTTGGCAAAAATGTTTCGCAACCTAAATTCTGTCTAGTGTGCACTCATTCTTCATAAAATGTCTCATGTTTTTTCCTGCTATGATGTAGCAGGCGAATCTAATGTCGACCTTCTTGATCATATCCAACTTTGCTCCTCTTCCACCCCACTCAGTCCCATATCTTGCATAGTAGTTATCTTCGTTATGCTTCTTGGCTCTTTTAGCCCCTGCCTAAAATGTTGTGTTGGTTGTGTTCCCTCCTGCTGACAACCCTGTTATATGATGAATATCATCTACATGAATGGGGTACTCCTTGTCGAACCATAGTGATCCTTCATGCATCCTACTCGCCAATAGTCTAGTACACCTCATTGTGGCGAATTGAGTGTCGAAAACAAGTAAGCTTCTCAAATGGAGTAAGGTCAACCTCTGTATTCCTTTGAAACCCTCCTTAACTCTGGAGGTCTTGGTGTCATCCTCCCTCTAGATGTCTTCTATATAAACTTCCCTCTTCAGAGTTGGGAACTAGAAGCAATCTGTAAGATTGTTGTCGACCAGAATCACCTTATCATATTTCCCATACAAATTTTCAACCAGGTCAATTCATTTGTTTAAAGGATCATGTGGGACTGATACAACTCCCTTCACCATCTCCCTTCATCTTTGGTAAACAATATTCACCTGAGGCTTCTCTCTTTTGTGTCTCTATAATTTTTCTTCAAATCGGACCTAGAATTCTTCTGCTATCTGCAATTGAAACTCTGGAATATCCTTCATTATCTTGCGAGTTAAGTAGCCAGGCTTGACACAACATTTCCTGACTGGACCTTAGCAACTAATTACCCTGGAAACTTCCCCAATGTGTTCAAGTCATACTTTGCCGCTGTTGGCCGACCTAGACCTAACAACCATGACGTGGACTAGGAAAGGACAAAGTGGGTTGCATGGCGTATTTATTTTGTTGTGATGGGGTTATTTATTAACTAAATTTGTGCTTAACAGAAAATTATTTTGTAACTCCTACTTTGACAGTTGCATTATTGGTTACTTATTATGGAAATGACTATTAGTACGACGAAAAGGAAGGGTACATCGTGTTATCATAAATACTGGAAAAAGTGTCTGCCTACATGTACCTTGTGGACTGTGACTGCATGTGTGACTACTAATTCTACTCCCCCCCCCTCAAACACAAATGGGTTGCAGCGTGCTGACATTGTTGCCACAACCTTATTAACATTCTACTTATTTCCATGATAAAAGCATGACTCTAATTAGTTGCTTAAAATAACTGACTAACTTTTATTACCTCCTACCTACTTGCGGGCTCGTTTCTGAGACCCTCTTTTATCTTGAGTTATATCTTGTGGAAGGGCTTCAGGCATGCGCCATTTACCCATCCATGTAGCATGACTCTGTCTAGTTGCACCAATATCACTGCTCCAAAATCTTTGATTTCTCTAACTATAAATGGGCCCAACCAGTTCATCTGCAGTTTCCCTGGGAATTTCTGGAACTTGTTGTCATATAGTATTACCTGATCCCCAACTTCAAATTTCTTTCTTCTGATATTCCTATCATGCCAATATTTCTGCCTTCTCTGCTCCATTGACTTATGAAACTTGACCAAGAATCGGGATTTGTTAAGTTCCATTAGCTGACTCAGTCTCTCTCTCAAGGCCATGTTTCTGTCATTCCTGTTTCTTCATATATGAACATGCTTGGTATTATAAATTCTATTGGCACCACTGCTTCCCTTCCATATACTAGCTAAAACGGAGTTTGTTTATGAAGTCTCTTCATCGTTGTCCTGTACGCCCATAGAGTTGTGGGTATTCTTTCATCCCAATCATCCTTGTTGGATGATACTATCTTTGTTAGACATTTCTCCAAGATTTTCTTGAATGCTTCAACAACGTCGTTGGCCTATGGGTGATATGGACTACTCTTGTTATGATGAATCATGAAATTCTTCAGAAGAGTCTCAATGGTTTCATTCAGAAAATGTGTTCCTTGGTCGCTTGTGAGACTCCTCGAGCATCCAAACCTTGAGATTATGTTCTCGAAAATAAACCTTGCAGCTATTTATGTTGTACTGTCCTTAATAGGTGTTGCTTCTACCCACCTGATGAGGTATTCCATTGTGTTTATTATGTATCTTGCACGTGAATGCCTCGTCGATGGTGTAATGGGTCCAATGAAGTATATTTCCCATTTGACAAAGATTTGCACTGTGTGAACGAGATTTAAAGGAAACTCATCCTATCGCGAAGGCTTTCCAACCCTTTGGCAGACATCACAACTCTTAGCAAATTCTTTAGAATCTTTATGAATTTTTTGCCACCATAGTCCTACTTGCAGTGTCTTCCTTAAGGTGGCTTTACCTCTCACATTACCTCATACGACTCCCCCATGACATTCCCATAGCACATATTTTCTTTCATTTTGAAGGACGTAGCGCCTCAATACTTGATCTAAGCCCATTTTGTAGAGGTGTCCTATGATCAGTTGGTAATCTGTTGCCCTTACTATTAGGTGTCATTTTTGTGTTGTTGTATATCCTTCTGGGAAATGACCTGTTGTTAATAATGTAGCGATCTCTTCTAGGTGATCCAGGACTACCTCTATTCGGAATAAGTCGACATCGGGCAATCGATCATCCATTGCTCCCTCATTCTCTCCTGTCTCCAGTCGTGACAAGTGGTCTGGCACCACATTCAGTCTGTCGGGTTTTATGACCACCTCGAAAGTAAATTCCTAGAAAAACAACAACCATCGGCATATTCTACCTTCTAGTACTGTTTTGTTTACCAAGTATTTTAGTGTGGAATGGTCTGTAAAGAATTTGAATGGCATGACCAACAAGTAAGGCCTAAACTTTTGAAGAGAATAAACCATGGCCAAGGCTTCTCTCTCAGTTGTTGTATAGTTTCGTTCCGCAGTTGACAACTTTCTGTCAGCATAATACACCAGGTGGTCCATATTTTTCTCCCCTGGCTACTCTAAGACCGCTCCCAGCACTATCCTGGACACATCGATGTGCACATGGAACATTTTGTTCCAATCTGGATAGACAAGGATAGGGGTGCTTACCAGCCTTTCCTTCCACATATTCAGTGATGTCTAATAATCCTCAGTCCAAAAGAACTCTTCCCTCCTCTTTGGTAACTTTTCCATTGGGGTTGTGATTGACGCATAATTCTTGATGAAGTGCCAGTAGTACCCTGTATGGCCCAAGGTTGACAATTGCCACAACCTTCACTGGTTCTACGCATACTCCATCCTTGCAGACGATATGGCCTAATAGTGTTCCAAATGGGACCGCAAAAATACATTTCCTGAGGTTTAAGGAAATTTGCAATTGTCGGCACCTTTCAAACATAACCCTTAACGAGCTGGTGTGTTTCTTCAGTAGGTTATATATTATCCAGTCATCCATGTACACCTCTAGAAATATATTAATGTAGTCTCAGAATGTAGCAATGACAATCCTTGAGAGGACCGTTGGTGCATTCTTTAATTTGAACGGAATTACATTGTATGCATATGACCCCCACTCAGTAGTGAATGTTGTTTTCCTTTTATCCTCCTCGGTTATTCAAACTTAATGGTAGCCCAAGAATCCATTTGTAAATGAATATGCTTCTTTCCCCACCACATTGTCCAAGACCTCATCACTGAAATGTGTCGGGAATGGTTCATGCACACACGCGTTGTTGATACTTTTGTAATCAATGCATACTCTGATTTTGGTTGCAACCTTCTTGTTTTGTATGACTATCGGACTTATGCACTCTATTTCATCTACTGGAAATATAATCCCTACTTCCAGCATTTTTTCAATTTCCTTCTTAACCTTCTCCTTCACCCTTGGGTTCAATCTATATGGTTTGTGCTTTACCAAACGGCATCCAGCCTTAGAACAATCTTCATCTCCCCTATGTCTCCTTGTATCCCCTTTAGCTCTACTACTGAAGGTGGAAATAGGTCCTGGTATTCTTGTAATAGGTCAAAAATTTCTTTTGTGGCTTGTTCATCCCAATAGTCTCCTACAGACGCCATTTTGGGCTTATCGTCCATCCCAACATTTTGTTTTCTTAGCTTCATTGGTAGAAGGTGAGCACGTTCTCTTGAGGGGCTCTCCCAGATGTCTCTTTCTCCTTCTGTTTCATCGAAGGTTATGTGTCTCAATCTGTCTAACCCATCCTCTTCTGGATCTACATATACCTTGTCACAGGTTGCATATTCTAGAGAATACATGTCATACAGACACTACAAAAAACTTCCATCAGGACATCCTTCAACTAATTGTCCTAGGGAAAACAGAACCCTTTTGATCACCTGGAGTGTCTCAGTCATGCATTCAACATTATCTCTGAATGAAAAGTTGCTAACAAACTATACCTCCAAAAAATCCCAATTCGTTGTTTGCCAACGAAGTTCCTCCTATACGTACCAAGCTTGGGGAATAGTTCCCAACGTATGTATAAATACGTGTATCCACATATCCTTCGGTATTCCCCGGTTTTTCCAAATTTTTCTGCAATCTTCGATGTGCATCTCGGGACTTGAATTCACTTTTATCTCACCTTATCATGTGGTTGGTCTTCATCCTGGGAAACTTTTTCCTTCATGGCTTGCTTAATGTTCGCCCAGTCTCTTAGTGCAATGCAGTGCATTCTCTGCCATCTCGCCAGTGTTTCCATGAGAGCGATATCAAGAAATGGAATCTTTTGATCCTCCATCATTTCCCTGTCTACCCTGTTCAAGAAGGTGTCCACCGGTTCAATGTCGTAGTACTTGGGATAATCGCGTATCTTCATTCCTATCCAATTTACTTGGTTTATCATTGCACAATGTCTAGTGTTTAGTTCATACCCACCTTGCTTCCATGCATCCCATGCAGCTTTTGAACCGGTCTCTGAGCTTTGGATACTTCCCAACTGATGAATCCTCCTCCAGTAGGATTTATGTAATCTTCCCTCTTTCTTGTTGTGAGTGTGTATAACTAGTCTAGTGTTCCTGGTTCATCCCTGTCATCTACTGGTTCTATGAACTTGGGTCTTTGATAAGGGTCCAAGGGTTGGATCACCCTCATTCCTTATGTTTCTAAAATCATTAGCTCTTTCTTTAGGTCAATGACATCATAGTTTTCATAGGCCCAATCGATCCCAAGGAGTGCTAGGTATGGGTACTTATCTCCCATTATGTCAATTACCTCGAATTTAGTGTGCATCTTCACCCCGCCACATCTACTTCCATGTTTTCTAACCTTCCAATGGGTAGTATAAAATATTGGTTCGCCATTCTTATTTGAATTGGTGAGTATTTCAGTTGTGGCTTCCCCATTGCATCCCATGTTTTCCTAGGTAGGATTTTTAGATCCAATCCCAAGTCTAGAATTGTGTCCCTTCTCTGGAATCCTACAACTTGAGCATTAATTCAGAATTCCTTTTTGCTTCTCTTCTTGTTTCGTCTCTCTTCTGGAATGCTTTTCTGGTAAGTTGGCAAGTGATCATTCCACTTCCCCTTCCTCCACTGATAATGCAGCCTTTAAGCTTTTCCACAACTCCTTCAACATGTATTCATCTTCGACAATCTTCAAGAATAGTTTAAACCATTCTTCAGTCGGCTGGTTATGATCAAGTACGTGGTCATTCGGTCTCTGGTCTTCCCTCATCTCGGTCATCCCCTCGAACATCTTAGCTGCTTCATGATAATAGTTATTTTGGCGCTCAGGTTGATACACTTTTTTTGGAGATGTCGCTTTAACAATCAAGGCTGGGTCCGTTGTGCTACTATCCTCCCCTGCCTTCTTCCCTCCTCGTGTGACTATATTAATATTGGTTGTGGGAAGACCATCGTCGGTATGAGTTTTGGTATTAACCAGGTTAGCCCCCCTCTTTCTAGTCCTTTCCTCCCACTTTTCAATGATTTCTGGGAAATCCTCTGTGGTATGCGTATTAATCTTACATTGTGAGCACCAGGGTGTCCTAGGGAGGAGGCGTTCCCTAGTGACATGTCCTTCATGGTCGCATTTGTAACACCTTACGGGGCCTCTTCCTCCCGTTCTTCCTCCTATCATATTTCCTCCTCATCCTCCCAAGTTTGACTCATTAATTCTGAACATATATATGTCCAACCGTTCTACTAGAGCATCTAGTGCTCGACACTGGTCAGTGTGATGCATTCTAGATACACAGAACTCACAGTAGTTGTTATTGGGGACATTGGAGTACTTCTACAATATCGGGCACATCTGTGGTAGATGTCCATACATTCTACATATTTCCCAATAGCCCTGGCTATTCCTTCCCAGAAAAACTCCTTGTGCTCCTACTTCCGCAACTACTGCAGTTGGTGGGGTCCCTGACAACCCCACAACCCCCATGGATGATTAATTCCTCTCAACCTTGGGTATTCTATCGCAACATGTCCTCCCACCATGCAATGGGTGTACCATACATTGGGTGGCTAGTCGCACTAGTTGAAGATCCTTTAACTTCTCTGTTAAAGCTGTGATCTGATTCTGAAGGCCCATGATTGAAGGGCCTTGCAAACTCGTCCCTCCCCGATATTCATGAGGATATCCAACCGTGATCTCCATGCGTGATGCTTGCTCCAAAGAATCTTGGAGGGTTCCGACTTTCTGTTGTGTTAGTGGCGTTCTGGTTAGGGGAAAGAGTGCCTTGATAAACTAGTCCCACTGGTGATTCAGGTCTAGAGTGTAACTCAATAGCAATGGAATCCACGTCCTCATTTCCCCTCCCCGCAAACTCTAGATATTTGGTAAAAGATCTCGCCATACTGACTTGGGTATGAGCTAGCAACGCAAACCCTTTATTCCTTGGCTGCTTGGATCCCTATAGTCCCAAGTTACTAATACTACTAGTTCCCTTGTTTCTTCCAATATTAAGACTGGCCTTGTATTTCTCGTGCACGCTATGTACCCATATTGCCTTGGCTAATTTAATAACAAATTTCTTCAGATTGTAATAAGGTAAAAAGGGAAGGTCAGGAGGGACGCTACCTGTGTCTTAGGAGTATTGTTGCTGACTCCTAATGGATGCTTCTCCTTCTTCAAATAATATTCTCATAACTTTACCCATGTCCTCTTCTCTCTCCTCTCCATACCAACTCAGCATTTTCCCTTGTGATATCCCTCCCACAGCCTGTAAGGAAGGGCCCTTTCCATCCTTCTGGTTCTTATTCCTCCTGTTGTCAATCTTACTATGTTCTGCATCTTCCTTTTCTCCCCTTCATCTTGTGGTTTTCCCAACACCACTCCTACTTGTTGGGGTCCCATATTTCTTTTCTTCAAAGTCTGAACCACTCTTTCTCGCCACTTATCCACTAGCAGTGCTCTCCTTTCTGCTCTAACATCTCTATCTTTCTTCAACCCTTTCGCATCCATCCCTTCAGCAGCATGTATATTCCCCAACCGATAGCATTCCCCCCCTTAGGTCCTTCCCCTAGTACTGGGGTTTTATGCTACCATCTCCATGGTGACCAAGGGAAGTAGTCCTTCTTCTACCATAAACATTTTAATCCATGTCGGTACTTTCCTCATCAACCTTCCTCTTAATATGGATCCAAACATCACTTCTACCTTTGAGAAGGATTGATAACTCTCGGCAGCAAACTCAACTAAATATCCTTCCACTGTAGTCTTTTCCCAAAAATCGATTGCTCTGGCCAGATCATTGTCTAACTATTGAAGTAGTACGAGATCTAAGGGAGTCCAACTACGGCAAATTTTCATCAACCCCCTTGACCAATTCTGTCCTTTCAGCCTTCTTAAACAATTGTACAATTCTTTAGGAAATTTTCACCAGAATATTTCATATTGGTCATTGGTACCATCGACATATAAAATCCCTTCACTCACCTTGTCGATTGGTTGATTCCTACGAATAGCTTGCTCTACTACAAACTAATCTACTTTATGATTCCACCAATCCCTAATCTCTTTCTTGAATATCCTCGACACCATGCTCTGAACCAGTTCTTGTAACTTTGGTTCCCGGCAACGGAACCATTTGTTGGCATGAAAGAGTCATCAAGGGGAAAAGATCTTGGGTTTAAGCGCGGAGAGCCAACAATGGTTCGTTGTAGTCTAGGACAATGCCAACATTTTCACCTTACCCAAGGGGTAAGGAGTCTCACCCAAGGTGTTTTGTGACTAGAAGTAAGAAGGGTTCTTCATGGAGTCAAGGGAGCACCAACCAAAGCATCAATCGATAACAGATATATAACATTACACACATAGTAGAGATAACATCATACCATCTAATACACAAAAACTACTAAATGCATGCATCTGATATGATGTTTCAAAATTTTTAAATGCTTCATCACATCCTATACACTTTTACACATTATACTCTGCAACCAGTCTGGACTTTCCTTTCTATTAATTCAACAGTAAAACAGTACAATACATCTCGGCATTCGCCGCAAGTAAATATAACGAATACCCATTTACAGACTCACAGTCTTGTTCTCTGTCTCAAAGGTCCTACTCAGCTAAACTCTTTCCTTCTAGTATCAGACTTCCACAACCAGCTATCCTCTCCGTAATGCCTACTTCAACAGCCTCACCAATGTATGTTTTAACCCCGTACAGAACTTACCTGCATACAAATTCTAAAATGCAGAAAATAAACAATGCAAGAGCATAGCACATAAAACACATATACACAGAGATTTTCCCCTAGATCCCAAAGCCGGGACTACCAGCTTGATTTTTAATTATTTTCCTTTCAATGTTACAATACATATTTATACATGCCGAAGCATCCAATACCATGGACCGAAAACCATTGCGTCGAAAACCTTGTGCGAAAAAACATGCACAAAACCATAGGTAGGTCCGCCCAACCTAATATGGGGTCCAAAAACAAAATTTTCTGGGGCGCTACCCTAGACCCCATAGAGTGGGGTTACCTGCATCCCTCAAACCCCCTATGAATACCCTCACTATGAAATCGACACAATGAAGGGGGGGCTCCACCCCCCTTCTAACCCCCCGGTTAACTACGTGGGCTAGTCATGGAAAGAATATAACCCAACCCAACATTCTCCCACTTGTTATTTTCTTTCCACAGGGGGCCACAAGAGAGCTTAGTCATTTATCTAGCCTTGCAATGCCCATTATTTCCCTACACCAAGAGAACTTCTCAGAGCTCACAGATTTTTTCAATGCATCTGCAATATTCTTCAAAGTGTCCACCTTTACCAGCAACACCTTTTTGTCTTCTATCATAT
>APFE030932307.1:19258-32910 GCA_000404065.3 Pinus taeda | reverse complement strand
CCTAAGAAGACATCACCACCATCATATTTCTCATACTCGTAGAACCACTCTCTATGGGGAGTGAAGTGAAAGGATGCACCTGAGTCAATCAACCATGCCTCATGATCTACATGTGTACTTGAAGAAGCCAAGTACACATCCCCACCTTCATCTGAGGTGGTTTTCGCCTCTACAGAAGGAGCATCATCAGATCCCTTTCTTTTGTCATGAGCTTTAGATTTACAGTCCCTTTTGTAGTGCCCTTCCTTTCCGCATTTCCAGCACACCACCTTTACAGTTTTTCTTGGAGATTTAGATCTCCCACTCAATGACTTATTTTTGTTTCTATTTTGGGACCGTCCTTGTACAGACATGGCATCACCATTCTGGCTCTCCATATTTTTCCATCTCATCTCCTCCGTCAGCAAGGATGAGACTATTTCATCAAATTGCAAGGTAGGTTCATTGCTACCTATTGGAATAACCAGACTATCCCATGAATCTGATAGAGAACACAACAAACTGATGCACTTATCTTCATCTGAAATTTTAATATCAACAGATACTAACTGACTTACCATAGTATTAAATGCATTTAGATGCTCTGTCACCAAGTCTCCATCTTTCATCCTCAGGTTATATATCTTTTTCCGCAGGAACAGTTTATTCACGAGAGACTTAGATTGGTACAAAGTCCCTAACTTGTCCCACAAAGCCTTCACTGTAGCTTCCACTCATACATTCAACAATACTGAATCTGAGACACACAATCGTATTGTGCTCTTTGCCTTTCGATCCAACTTCTTCTATTCTTCATCGAACACTCCCATTGGTTTAGTACCCAGATCTACCGCGATCCACTGATCTTTATCCACCAACAGATCCTCCATCTTGAGTTTTCGCAACTCAAACCTCTGACCATTAAATTTCTCGATCTCTATCTTTCCACTGTTCGCCATCTTCTTTCACCACTAGAATCAATCGCACAGATCTCCCACTGAACAGGATCTACCACAGGCCCAAGCGAAACCCCTCAGCAACAAAGGTGTCCCCTTGAAGCCAAAACTGCTCTGATACCAAATGTAGGTTTTAACCCCGTCCAAAAATTACCTGCATATGAATTCTAAAACACAAAAAATAAACAATGCGAGAGCATAACACATAAAACACATATACATAGAGATTACCCTTGGATCCCAAAACCGGGACTACTAGCTTAATTTTTCATTATGTTCCTTTCAATGTTATAATACATATTTATACATGTCGAACCATCCAATACCATGGACCAAAAAACCATCGTGTCCAATACCATGGACCGAAAACCATCGCATCCAAAAACATGTGCGAAAATCATGCACAAAACCATAGGTGGGTCCGCTCAACCTAACATAGGGTCCAAACCCAAAATTTTCCGGGACGTTGCCCCGGACCCCATAAAGTGGGGTTACGGGTACGCCTCAAACCCCCTGTGACCCCCCCCTGCTACACAATCGGCGCAACAAAGTGATGTTCCGCCCCCCCTCTAACCCCCCAGTTAACTATGTGGGCTAGTCATGGAGAGAATATAACACAACCCAACACTCACTGGTAGCTCGTCAAGAAGGTACACTTGCAATCCTATTTACTTGTTGTCACAATAAGTCAAACTAATTGTTTGATTGAATCATCATAGATAAATATATCACATATGGTTAGCTCAAAATCAACCATCATAAATTAAAATCATGAATTGCATGAAATCCTCATAAACCATAACCATAAATCACATGTAACCATCACATGTCATACTCATAGATCACATGTAATCATCATAGACCAGAATCATAAATCACATGTAATCATCCTAGACTATAATCATAAATCACATGCATAATAAAAATGAAATAAAATACTGATACATATCATTTTATCAATCCTTAGCTTCTACCTTTGTCCTTATTCTGTATGCACTATGAATCGGTTGCCACACCCGACAAACACCCAGTGCCTTCTCCTCAACCATGTACACATACACATAGTGTGCATCACACATGTCACACAACACCATGAACTTAAACCTAACATACAACACATACACCTACGCCAGACATACAACACAACACATAAACCTACATCTAGTGTATGAAACAACCCAATACATATATGTACATAAAGTACAACACAACTAATACAGACGCCATGATACCACAACCACACAATGCACATACATAGTACTGCATGCTTGCAACCCAACATGTACAACATGCACGCAATATTACATGTACACCATTACCATATGTACAACATGTACACAGTACCACCTATACCCCACACCACCTGTGCAACATGTGCACAACATCACATGTACATGACACCGCCTACACAATGCCACATGTACATTGCACCACATGTACAATGTGTACACAATACCACATGCACGACATGTACACATCACAACCTACACACATCATCACTTATACAACATGTACACAACACTACATGGACACAGCACCACTTGTACAATCATGCACACAACACCATATGTACCTAGCACCACATGTACAACATGCATGCAACACCATAGGTACATAGTGTTGCATATCCAACATGTACATAACATCATCTGTACACAACATTGCATATCCAACATATACATAGCATCATCTGTACCCATGAACTCCATATGCAATATTCACACAACATTAGCTATACCACCATGTACATAACATTGCATAAACAAAATGTACACACATTATATATACACCACACTGTATGCACACAACATCATAGATGCAACATGTACAATATATACAACATATGCACAACAATAGCACCACACATCCGAAACCACACTTTCTCTACCAAACAACCTTGCTTCCAATGTCTTATCCATGCTTGTCCTAGCATGTCGTAGACCACACTACTTTCATTTCATTGATGTATCCCTTGTTATAGCTTGTCCATACCATAGACATAATATAATCACATAACATCAACTCATAACCAAATGATACTCACCTCATAGATTTTTCAAGGCTACTCTTCCCAATTTATTCCTCGTAAGACCAGGAACCTCTTCATGTCATTCACCTACATAAGCAATCATTCCTCCACAAGAATGATCCCTGATAACCCTGTCAGAAAGTGACATATATACATGGATACATACATACATATACATAAACATTAGCATGAACAATCATGATCCTATCAGACAAAGATATGCATAGATACACATACATGCATATAAACATCAACATAAAATAATGATGATCCAGTCACTCAATGACATACCTTCATATAGAAAACATTAGCATAAAATAATCATGATCCAGGATAACCCTATTAGACATGACATACATACATACATACATGTATGGACATATGGACATCAGCATAATCATGATCAAAACATAATTATCATAAGGTCAAGGTTAAGAGAACTTCCTTATTTGCGCACAACATGCACAACATTGAGAATCACAGTTCCCAACTTAGCCAAGCCATATGACACCTCAGATCCATTTAATTTACCTTTTTTGGTTACCTTTCACATGTTTGTACTACCACTGTCCATTTACTACAATGAACCCAACCAGTCCAACCGATTGTCATAGTTTTACCTTCTGTTGTGCTTACTCAAGCACCGAGCTTCACCTATATATTACATTACCTGTTGGGTACCACATAGCTCTCCTCGAGCCCCATTAGCATTCCTCCTTCCCAACCAATTACCAAGACACTCAAAGCATAAAAGAAAAGACAAGAGACAACAAGAAGAAAATCATGAAAACCAATAACAACAACACGACACCACAACCAAAGTGGAAAGGCCTTGCACCAGACATAACAAAACCACAATCAAGCACAAAAAATCACAAAAAGACCAAAGGCACAAGACTAACAACATACACAATGACTCAATCCCCTTGGATCCCAATGCTTCCAAAGGAAAACTTAACTTGAGCCTTCTTCATAATTTCATGGCAGTGCCTTGCCAGGTAATCCCTTGCATCATACTACCATAAACACATATTTTTAGTGCATAAATAAATCTAACAATATACCAATTATCTTACTTTGTTGTGTCAAACATGTTACCTTGTAACTAAACACATCCACACCATCTCTCAAGGAACTCCAATTCCCTTGATAGGTCCAACTATAACTATAGACTAGCTAATATACCTGTCAAATATATGTTCATTAATATAACACATATCCACATAATGTCCGACAATACCACGATTAAGAAGACTTCCTATATGCAAAGCACTCATCCATTTGGAATTAGGGTTTCCAAACATAGCCAAAGGAATTCTTTCCCAATTCCTTTCTTCTACCTCTTTAATTTGTTGGAATCGAGGCTTACTATGTGTTATCACATCACCCAATTGTTAGTTATACAAACACATCCATTGTTACCTTGTCACGCTACTACCAATCATGTTACCCTGCCACTTCTTGCACATGTCAACCACATGTTCCAAATATCAAGGCAATAAACCTTTACCAAGACTAACAATCATGTCATAATACATAGTCAACTCATAGTCATTAGACATAATGCTACAACTATCACCTACTACACTCAAGCACATATCAAATATCTCAACACATATGTGTTAGTACGACCATCTTAAAACAAGATCATTTGAACACATACTCATATTATGAAATTCAGAAAACATTCAAACAACTTGAAAACATACCATTTTAAATTAATCAACTAGATGACATAGTCCAACAGTCAAGCACCAAATATATGACATAAGAAAACTCATACCTTAATGTATCTCAGGGGAGGCTATCTTGTTTGCATTATCAATCCAGATTAGCACGATATAACTTCACAACATATCAACTCAACCACAAATAAGATCATGATATCCTTAACAGTAACTAACTAACATGTTCACATCATAAGCTCATAAACAATTATCATTCATGCATAAAAATCACATATGCAAGGTCAGTCTGGATTAGTATAAAAAAATATCACAAATATGTCGAATCATACCTGAATGTCATAACCCTAACCATTTTCATAGACCAATCCAAATTAGTATGATACATGTAACACCAAGTCATCATCATATAACAACAACAAGTTATATATCATGCTCATCAACAACATATAACCTAATCATCAAGTTATCTAACATAAAACTACAATAGCAATACATACAACCACATGTCACTCTCATTCATGACTATTTGACATGTGCATATGATTACACTAATTAGCTAGCATATATCATGTATGTAACCATAACGTCAATAGAATGACAAACATATAAGTAATCCTAATGCTTACAATAACCATGAATCACATACCTGCATACCAAAAATAAAAACTTGTATGACGGTCTTCACTTACCCCAAAGTCTAGTGTTGCAACTTCACTTTGTTGGTATGCACCTCCTACTCTATCTCAGCCAACACATTAGCATCATAAGATACCAATATCATCATGATGACCTAATTTCATACAATGACTTCACAAGGAATTTTTGACCTACTATACATGCTTAACTATAACCAAGATCATGCATGCATAACAACTGCATATAGACATACAACACATGAGTACATAACCATATACACATCATTCTAGCTAGAGTCAAGTCACCAATGTGTGACCATATCAACTACACAAACCATGACCTCATGCATGACAACAACAACCACATCACATGCATTTGATAACATGTGAAAATTGGCATGCATAACAATGCATAATCAAACATACACACATGAAGACATACTCCATGACAACACCTTCAACCTTCACATGGCGAAATCACTATAACCATGATCAAGACCATGAAAATGCAACAATCATAAGAAACACATATGCAACCAACACACCGCCCATCCAGTCCAAGGGGCGAACCATGCTCTGATACCACTCTATAACACCCTCCTCCCACATTTATCCAAGTAACCAGCCAACTGGGGTAAACATGTGATGAGAGGCTACTATGTTTGGATTCAACCTCCTATGTGACCTTAAGAAAATGGAATTGACGAAAACATAACATACAGACCTTCCACATCAGCTACAAGACCCATGAGAACCATGTCAACACTTCAGGAAGCTTGCCCCTAAGTCCCACTGAACTTTTGATCAACTTGACCTCTAGACACTATCATGATATGGGCATGCCAGCATCCAAGGATCTCTGGACACTCTCACAAGCCTTTTTGCTAGTGTCCAGGGATTCCTTTTGTTAGTTATGTGCTAGCATCCCTGGGAATTAAGCCACTTTTTCAGGTCCATAGCCCAGGTCACTACCCAGAATTACATGACATATTCAAAACTATAAAATAAGAGAGAAACATTGATGCCAGAGCAAATACTTCAACAAGTCCTCACCAGACCCCTACTAGCCATGATAGGCATTTCGTCAAACATATCACAAACATGTAATATACAAGTGTAAACAATAGAGTTAAGCATAGGTATCTCATAATTATTTGAGGACCGCTAAGAACCATTTTTTTGTCATGTCATTTTGCTGCATTATCATCTATTAGATCATAGATACATTGTCCATTCATTTACAAGTAAAAACATTTTGAGAGCCATACATAGTTGTTGTCATAAAACATACATATAAACAGCATTGTAACAACAGAAATACCATCAATATATCAGCCATAAAATCCACATATAAACCAATACATTTACACATGAAAACCAAGGGAATGAATTTCTCATTAATGAATGCAAAAACCAACTGGAGATGGGACTACCATGTTCCACCCGACCATAGAATGGCTTAGCCAAATCTCTCTTCAAACATTTACCCCCATTCCATATTCCAAGCATGAATGTGAGACTAAAACCAAAATAACCAACCAGGGTATACTGAGGCTAAACCACCTCACCCTCATCAATAGAAACTATGCTTTATCGTGACCCATCCCAGATCACTAGGACAACACAATGAATACATTATAACAGGATTTACGATGATCTCCACCCGATCACTGGGCCAAACAAGCATGGAATCCATCGGATTTCTCCACCTACACCATGAGGAAAGTTCATGTCTCCTAGTCTCTCAGGCTTTACTGCAATCCAAACCCACATCACTAGGCCCTAAACCAAGAACGACTCTCTAGGATTACCGCATATCCCAAACTCAGGATTGCTAGGCCCAACAGAGAGTAAACCACCTCTTGGCTTTACCATATATCATGTCATTCACCAACAAGGATTCCTAGGCCCATCAAGGAAACACAATCCTAGCTTTACCGCAACCCATAGCCTAGCTCAAGGGTCACTAAGCCATTGGATTTACCATGATCCACAGTTTGGTTCAGGGACAACTATGCCATGTGCTCTGTCATTCGGACATCCACCTCACTCAGCTTTGAATCCATCAAGAAATCTATCTCAATCGAAACATGAGAACCCCATCACACCATAGTTATCTGAAAATGGAAAGGCTAGGCTAAAAACACCATTAGACCTAGTAAAACCAATGCCACAATAGCAAAAGAACCACATGCAATTCCATGCATGTCAAATCTAGCAAGGAAAATACACATGCAAAGAATCATGTTGTAGTTGCTTGATCCTACCTTTCCCTGCTTGGTCCTTGCTTCCTCTTGCCTTCTTTTCCCTTCTTGCTCCAATGCCAAGGTGCTCCAAGAAAACTCTAAGTGTCCAAGAGTGAGAGAGAGAAAGATTAATGAGAGGGCTCCAAAACTAAACTAATCAAGTTTACCAACAGATTCTCATAAGCCTTTTTATGAATAAGGCCTCTATTTTCTTCATTTTCCATTATTTTCCTTCATTTTCCTCCTCACATGAAATATGTGACATTTCACCTCAAGTTTCTCCTAATTTCCATTATTTTCATAAATAAAATTCCAATAAATTCTTATTTTCCTCTTTATGCCTTAAACATTTCCTTTGCAAATTTCCTTAGCCATAAACAACCAAATGAACACCCCCTCGGATGTATTGCCAAACATTCAACTTAGAATACGTGCCCCATCAACTGTGGTCTTATATATTTTTACATGAATTTTTAACTGGGGTTTTTACATAAACCTCCCCCTTGGGGGTATTATCACCTAGATTGAACCTTAGGCTGAAGGGAGGCAAGCTAGGGTAACCACAAACCACGCTTAGCCAAGTAGCTAGCCCTACTAGGCTAGGAGAGGGATTTCTCTGTAAGGATCTCAGTCAAGATGACTCGATCAGGAAAAGGATTTTAGGCTAGGTAAAGTAGCACGAATGTTTTGATTTGATTTTAGAAGGGTTTTGCCAGATCAGGTGGAGCTGGGCAGTTTAGGTCTAAGAAATTAGCTCAGAATGAAGGGTGTTCTATGGGGCAAGGTAGGCATAGAATTTATCAATTTAGGTTTGATGGTGTGAGGTGTTTAAGACTAATGAGGTGCTAAGAAGGGCATGTGACAACCATGGATCCTTCTTAAACAGTAGAAAACATGAAATGTTGAATGATTCCCTAAGGCGAAGCACTAATACAATGGATTCTACCTGTCAAACTTGAAAACATTCAACCAGAAGTAATGAAATGGATGATGGAATACATAAAACATGTAAAAAAATGATCACAAAATAAGAAACTATACTAAAACTCCATACTACAATGATCCCATAAAAATAGCTGCAAATCTTATTAATCTCCTTGCCAAACTGCTTACAATGATGTACAATCAAGGTATGAGCATCCAACTGAGTCCCACCCTCTATAATGAGGAGGAAGAAGAAGATATAGTCATTGTTTCAACCTCCTCCCATCCTCAGGGGTCGAATCCCCAAGATGAGGAGCTAATCTAACCAACACTGAACAAGAAAACAGGAATATAGGCATCTCAACAACTTGCCTCTAAAAGTGAATAACTAATTCATTTGGGCTCAAACTAACTCCTAAGCAATGAATCTACCTTCTATTACTATTTATCCATCATATTTAAAAGCCATGAAATCATTTACAATGGTAAATCATCCACCATGAGAGAGAATGCATGATCATAGTCAAAAATTGGAAAAATAGGCATCTTGAGGAAAATCTACCCTATGCACAACACCACTTTCAAGTCCCTTTTGAAGGCCTTCCCGAAATCCAAATTGAGCCCATGATAGTGCATTGGAAATGTATTCAAGTCTAATTTCCAAAACACCTAGAATATTAGCATTTGGAGCTCATTTGACCCCTCAAAACTTGATTCTCCCAAGACTGCTTCTATGTGTCCAAAAAGTGGCAGAAAGGTCATTTTTAGGATGTTTTTTGACCTTTTGGTGGCCTAGTTCTGCTCCAAAAACTTTGAGACTTAATAGGGTGCATGTCCTCACTACCCTGAATCTATAAATACAAGCCATTTTTCCATTGGGTGCATCTAGGTCTAGACCATTTTTCTATGTGTCAAATTTCCAAAAATTGCAAATGTTAAAATTTGCTCAAAATTTACCCAAAATTTGTGTGAAGCCTCAGCCAACATTCTAAGTCTATCCTCCTCTTTCTTGCCCTTCAAGGCCCGCCTTAACCTAGCTTTCATCTTCTTGATCCTTATGTTGTAAATCCTAATGCAAGTCCTGTAATGATAGGCCATGTGTCTAAACATCTGATTATCTTTGTTGGCCTTCTGTAGCAGCTTCTCAAGGTGTAGGTTGACTCTCTCAAGCCAAGTTTCTCTATCCTTTTCAATCTCCTGCTCGATAGGGGTCAAAGTGACTTGTGTCTCTTTTCCACTTTGTCGTTTCACCTTAAGCATTTCTAACTCCATGAGGACTTGTTTGTCACTCAACTGTTTGTTTTCTTGCTCTAAGTATGTGATGACATACTCGGCCCTCTCCAAATTATCCATCAGAGCCTATACTTGGGCCTCCTTTTCCCAAACGATGATGTCTTTGATTGTTTCTTCAACCTGAGTCTCTAAATCAATGGTCTGAGTATCATGCTGCTCAAACTCGTCATGCTCTGCTAGATCAAAGTCTCTTTCCTCCTCATCATCAAGGTATTCCTCTTGCACCTTTTCCTTCCCTTTATGCAACTGTTGTACCTGTACTTTCTATGTCGATGAAGAAGGCAAAGCCCCTTCCACACCCTGTGGAGCTAGCATTTGCCTATGGGCTGATGAAGAAGGCAAGGCCCCTTCCACACCTTGTGGAGAAAACACTTGCCTATCTGCTGCAAATAATCTCCTAGTGCCTCTCCAATATGTCATGTAAATGGGTACCTCAGTAGTTCTTGTCTCCTTTGCCTCCTCATTTGTCTTCACCTGAGCACTGCTGGAAGGTCTTCCTTGTCCATGTTTGCAAAGTTGAGTTTGTATGAAGGGAATGAGTGAAAGTGTTTCAAGAATTAGGGGAAGGGAGATGAGCTTGTGGATAGGAAATGAATGAAGGATTTAGGAAATGAGAGGGAAGACTTGTTTTGAGAAATATCTCTTGGGGAAGAGGGATAAAAGGGATGAGAAATATGAAATAGGGATAAACGGACAAAGGGATAGGGGATAAGGAAATAGGGATAGGTTTTTAGAGCTATAATGAGTGATAGGAGGAACAATGATAGTTTAGGGTTTTTAGGGATACAAGGGGGATTTTAGGGTTTCATGTTTCTAAAGGAAAATGATGATTATGATGTGGATATGCAAACAAAAAACACTATAACGAATGTCAACTTACTTCTAGGCAGGTGAGAGAAAAAAAAATTGGAGTTTGTTGGAAGTTTTGAGGCTTTTCTAGCCTTCCTGCTCAATGCGCAGCACCAGTACCTAGACACGCAGTGTTGGTACCCAGACGCGCAGCGCCACCCTCTATGCGCAGCGCCAGTGTAAAAATACACTAGGAAATTTTGCCAAACGCGCAGCACCACCTCCTAAATGCGCAATGCTTTTTGCAGGCCACTTTTGGAGACCTTCCCAGTGTCCAAATTAGATGTCGGATAGCTCATTGGAAATATTGTAGAGTCTACTTTCCAAAACATATTGAATTTTTCAATTTGGAGCTTATTTTCCCTATCAAAAGCTCAATCTCCCAAGACTAGTCAAAATATGAAGAATGAGGCTGTTAAAACGCAGAGTGTTGTTTCATTCAACTTTAGGAGTTCTTTCTCAACTCCAAATGGAGCTCATGATAGCTCATTGGAAATCTATCTGTGTCTAGTTATCATTTGAATGATCAAGAAAGTCATTTGTTTACTCCATCTAGGAGGAAAATTTATTTTCCTAAGGTCACTCCAGAGGTGTAGCAACTCTCCTGTGGAACATTATTGTTTGGAAATTTCTCCAAAACCATGAGACCTGTGTAAACACTGAAGGCGGTTTTTCTTCTTGGGTCTATTATGGACAAAAACCTCTCTCACTTTTGTCAAATTCATCTTTTCTTGCTCAGAAAGATCATTTGAATAAAACCTATCCCGATGTGTGGAATAGGGGATTTATAGAAATGAAGGGAGATGAAGGGGACAAGGGGCTTCTAATTTCTTGAGAAAATTTTGGGAAGTAGGTAGGGATGTTAGGAAATAGGGGAAAGTGAAATTAAAAGGATCGAGTGAGGGGAAGGGGTCCAAAAGGGCAAAACACAGGCCTAACCTAGAAAAGTGTCAAATTGTAGCAATAAGCTAGGGTTTGTGGGAAAATGATGAATTTGATGGATATCAATGATGGTAAGTGTTTAAGAAGGTACTTTAAGGGTAGGGGAAGGTGTATGAGCATCAAGATACAAGTTTTGTTGATTATTTGACCATCCATGGAAAATTACCTTCAAAACCCTAGGAGAGGGAAATGAACCTTACCTAAGTACAACTGAAGCATGAACAAGGTGTAAAATGACCCATGGGAACATGAAATAATGATGAAAACTCTTTGAATGATGGTACGCTCAGCCGAATGGTGACCCTGACCAATATTTGGAAAACTTTGGAAGGAGTGAAAACAATCTTAGACCCAATACCTAGTGACCAAATTTACTTGAAGACTCACTAAAATGACAAAATTTGACTTTGAAACCATAAGACCACTTTGTAAGAGCATGTTTGATCGCTGGTGGAAGGCTACAAAAAGACTGACACTAACATTGGCTCCATTGGGGATGATAGCTCCTTGGAGGTGCCAAGAACACCGTAGACCAAGTAGCCTTATCCATTGGGCATGGAGTAAAAAAATCTCCATCTGAAATTACATGACTGAATACTGATGACTCAAAGACACAAACTGACCTTTACTCAACTAAAAACTGAATCAATACTAAAACACAACTGACAAACTGGAAAATATGCTCAAAATGGAGCTTATTCAATAAAACCTACTCTAATTGTTCCATTCATCACCTGATCAAGTGAAATGAAACAACCTATGCAACCAAGTAAGCATTATGTCTATTGTTTGAATTCTTCGCAAGTGCTTGTTTATGTGAAAGAAGAGAGAACTACTGAAATGCAACTCCCATGAAAACTTGTAAACAGATCCAAATTTTCCCAAACTGAATAATATGAATTCTCTATCTAACTCCAAAAAAACTGCATGAGGATCTTGAAATTCATGTGCACTGGGACTTAGCTCATCCAATGGATTATTTTGATTCTCCTCATACCATGAATGCAAACTTTCATTTGAGCTTTGTGACGAGACTCCTGCTGAAAATGACAAAGAAACCAGCTGTTGGATCAAGTTTGTATCAATACTTTTTCCAAGCTCAAAGTTAGCTAATGGAAAAGGACTTTGACTACAGATATCATCCAACATATCAATTATTGGATCATGAAAAACTTGAAAATACTGTTCTATTTTCTATTGGTTCCAATGAGATTGCATGATTTTTTACAGGTTGCTCATTTGAAGATATACTATCCAAAATTCCCTTCAAAAACTGAAATGATTCAAAACAGAATGGTACGGAATCATCTTGCATCATTTGATCATATGTTCCAACTTTCGAGTCTTCATCTACAACTTGGCATTCAATGGCATTCGGAGGCTGCAAATCAAGATATGAGAAGTCTTGAACAAAGATTTCATTTCCCTCTAGATGGTCAATATCAAAACTTATCAACGGTTGATTTCCAATTACACGCAAGTTGTCTCTTATGAACTGAAACGAAGTAAAACAAAGAGGCAAATATCCTTCACTTACTTCAAAATTTTCTACACTTTCCTCCTAACTTCCATAGCTGATATGCATCGGCTGATCACTGTGTTTGAGCTGCTGAAAGTGAACTTCCTCCTTCCACAAACCAATTGCTGATTTGTCTGCAAGATTAGCTTCTATTTGGAGAAAATAATCATCATTATACTGGTCAAACTTAGGCAAATCATCAATATAAAACACATCATCAAGCATACATCTCAGATCAACAGATATCTCTTCTCCAAGATGATCTATAAAACAATCATTATCCGATCTATGACAACTAGGATAAGAAAGAAAATGTTCTGGATCAACCACTTGTTCTTCTTCAATCAACAAGCCATGGTCTTGAACAACATACTCATTCCTTGTGGTGATCTTTTTCATCATCTCTTCCACTGCAATTACCAAAATGTCTAGCTTTACCTCTAAAGATGTTGATTCCTCTGTATCTATGTTCTTCATCTCTTCTTCCTTCAACTTTGCCCTTCTGATCAACAAATTAGCCTCTACATCTACTGCATTGTTTTGCATCTCTTCAAGTGTTGCAAGGTTCCTTTCTCTCAGTTGAAATTCCATT
>APFE030932307.1:0-14053 GCA_000404065.3 Pinus taeda | reverse complement strand
GTTTGATCACTGGTGGAAGACTACAAAGGCTGACACTAATAGGGGGAACACTGTCCTCAGTGTTCAATGACACCTATAACCAACAAGATTGTTGAAAACAGAACATACTGCCATGGAGATTTCTAACATAGCTCATTGCAATATTTACAATGAATGATATGCTCAAAATAAAAACATCATGAAAATATGAACGGATAACAACCATAACGCATATTGGAGCTTTATAACACAGCTCATTACAATATTTACAATAACCATATATACACATATGCACATTTTCTAAACTAGCAAATAAAAGGATATGATGTTTGTATCAATCAACAAGGGAATCTAGAGGCTCACACATCCAACCTCAAAGTAAAACCAGGATTCATCTCCTTCCCAGGAAGTCCAAAATCCACTGCCATAGTCAAAGGTGCATCCAATGTCTAATGCTACAATCCTGCACCACTTCTCCTCTCAGTGAATACTTATCGGCTCATTGTTCCACGGAACACTCCCAATGTGCATCTGATTCTATTTGGAAATGCTCATGATAAAAAAAAATATATCTCTGGCCTTCCCTTCTCTCTTGCACAGTCCCTCGGGAAATATGGGCATCCCTTATGTGCAGTCACTCACCTTCCAAGTTCCCTGACATCCCCTATCCCAGGCAAACCATCCCTTGGCAAGGCTTCCTCGCATTAGAAATTCAAACAACCAAGGAATATACCTGCCTCAAAACCATCATATCGTTCATAGAATTCTCATGGAAATCAATGGACACTATTGGGTACCAGTGTCCCACAATGAGCCTACTCCTAAATAATTTACCAGCATACTACTACCTGTTCCAATTTCTTTCACTGTCGTTGCTAATTCTTGCAGTCAATTTCTACCACCCAACTGGGAATTTTCATGCTTTCCTATACCAAGAACATAATTTCCATTAGATTCAAAATAAATTTAAATAACTTCAAATCATACCTCATTGGTAGTTCATCAATAAGGTACACTCACAATCTTGTTTACTTCTTGTCACAACAAGACAAACTAGCATCTTTGACCAAAACATCATGTATAAACATATCACATCATGTTAGCGTGAAACAAAACCATCATATATAAAAATCATGAATCACATGAGACCATCATAAGCCAAAATCATACATCACATGTAATCATCATAGATCATAATCATAAGTCACATGCATAATAAAACTGAAATAAAATATTGATACTTATCCTTTAATCAATTCTTGGTTTCCACCTTTGTCCTTATTTCTTACGCACTCCAGATTGGTTGCCACGCCTGACAAACACCCAGTGCCTTCTCCTCAACCATGCGCACATACACATAGTGTGGATCACACACATACAACCACATGGAATACAACACCATGCACCTACACCTGACAAACAACACATACACCTACACCAAGTGTACAACACAACACAATACATACTCCTACATCTGGTGTACGACACCACACAACACGTATACGTACACAATGTAAATCACAAGACATACATTCGCACACAACATGCAACACCACAAAATGCATACACATACACCTGATATACAAGACAAATCATACATCTATACCTAATGTACAACGCCACACAATACATGTACCTACACCTGGCATACAACACAATAAAATACATGTACTACATAGAGTACAACACAACGAGAATGCATGTCACGACACCACAACTACACAATACACATACATAGTATTGTATGTGCACCACACAACATGCACATAATACCACATGTACATATTACCACCTATACATAGCACAACGTGTACATAGTATCACATGTACATGACACCACCTACACAACGTGTACACAATGCCACATGTACACCGTACCACTTGTAAAACATCTAGACAATGCCATATGTACACAACACCACATGCCCATAGAACCATTTGTAAAATCATGCACAAAACACCATATGTACAACATGCACACAACACCATATGTACACAACATTTCATATACAACATGTACATAGCACCATATGTACACAGTACTGCATATGCAACATTCACACTACAGTATCTATACCATTTTGTACATAACATTTCATAAACAACATGTACACACACTATATATACACCACACCGCATGTGCACACATCACAAATGTAACATGTACAACATACACAACATATGCACAATAGTAGTACCACACATCCAAAGCCACATTGTCTCTACCAAACAACATTTCTTCCAGCGTCATATCCATGCCTGTCCCAGCGTGCCGCAGACCACACTGCTTTCATTTCACTAATGTATCCCTTGTTATAACATTTCCATAACATATCCATAATATAATCACATAATATTAACTCATAACCACATCACACTAAACTCATAGATTTTTCATGTCTACTCTTCCCCATTGATTCCTTGTAAGGCAAGGAACCTCTTCATGTCATTCACCTACATAAGCAATCATTCCTCCACAAGAACGATCCCTGATAACCCTGTCAGAAAGTGACATAGATACATGGCTACATACATAAATATACATAAACGTTAGCATGGAAAACCATGATCCTCTTAGACAACGATATGCATACATGCATATAAACATCAACATAAAATAATGATGATCTAGTCACTCAACGACATACATACATACATAAAACATTAACATAAAATAATGATGATCCATGATGACCCCGTCATGCATTACATACATACATACATACATGTATACATACATGTATACACATATAGACATCGGCATAATCATGATCAGAACATAATTACTAGATATCGTAAGGTCAAGGTTAAGAGAACTTCCTTATTTGCACATAGCATGCACAACATTAAGAATCACAATTCCCAACTTATCCAAGGCATCTAACACCTCGGATCCATTTACTTTACCTTTTTTGGTTACCTTTCTCATGTTGTAATGTCACCGTCCCTTTACCACAATCGACCTAACTAATCCAACCGGTAGTCATAGTCTTACCTTTCGTTGCACTTACTCATGCATCGAGATTCATCTATATATTACATTACCTTTTGGGTACCACATAGCTCTCCCTGAGCTCCATTAACTTTCCTCCTTACCAAAATTCCCCAAGATACTCAAAACATAAAAGGCAAGACAAGAGACAACAAGAAGAAAATCATGAAAACCAATAACAGCAATGCCACAACCAAAGTGGCAAGGCCTTGCACTAGACATAACAAAACCACAATCAATCACAACAAATCACCAAAAGGCCAAAATAAAAAGACTAACAATAGACACCATGACTCAATCCCCATGGTTCCTAGTGCTTCCAAAGGAAAACTCAACCCAAGGCTTCTTCATAATTTCATGGTAGTCCCTTGCCATGCAATCCCCTGCATCATACTACCATAAACACATAATTGTTAGTGCATAAATAAATATAACAATATACCAATTATCTTACCTTAATGTGCCAATCAAATTTCCTTGTAACTGAACACATCCATGCCATCTCTCAAGGGACTCCAATTCCCTTGACATATCCACTTGTAACTATAGACTAGCTAATATACCTATCAAATACATGTTCATGAATCTAACACATATCCACATAATCTCTGACAATCACAGTTAAGAAGAATTCATGTATGCAAAGCACTCATTCGTTTGGAAATAAGGTTTCCAAACATATCCAAAGGAATTCTTGCCCAATTCCTTTCTTCTACATCTTTACTTTGTTGGAATCGAGGCTTACTATGTGTTGCCACATCACCCAATTGTTAGTTATAAAAACACATCCATTGTTACCTTGTCATGCTACTACCAAGCATGTTACCCTACCACTGCTCGCACATGTCAACTACATGTTCCAAATATCAATACAATCAACTTTTACCGAGACTAACAATCATGTCATAATCCATAGTAAACTCATAGTCATTAGACATAATGCTACAAATATCACCTACTACACTAAAGCACATATCAACTATCTCAACACATATGTGTTAGTAAGACCATCTTAAAACAAGATCATTTGAACACATACTCATATAATGAAATTCAGAAAACATTCAACCAACTTGAAAACATACCATTTTAAATTAATCAACTGGATGACATAGTCCAACAGTCAAGCACCAAATATATGACATAAGAAAACTCATACCTTAATGTATCTCAGGGGAGGATATCTTGTTTGCATTATCAATCCAAATTAGCACGATATAAATTCACAACATATTAACTCAACCACAAATAAGATCATGATATCCTTAACACTAACTAACTAACATGTTTACATCATAATCTCATAAACAATTGTCATTCATGCATAAAAATCACATATGCAAGGTTAGACTGGATAGTATAAAAAAATATCACAAATATGTCGAATCATACCTGAATGTCATAACCCTAACCATTTTCATAGACCAATCCAAATTACTATGATACATGTAACATCAAGATCTTAATGTAATAACCCTAATCATCAAGTCACCATCATATAACAACAACAAGTTATATATCATGCTCATCAACAACATATAACCTAATCACCAAGTTATCTAACATAAAACTACAATAGCAATGTATACAACCACATGTTACTATCATTCATGACTATCCGACACATTTGCATATGACTACAATTATCAATTAGCATCTATCATATATGTAACCATAACATCAATAGAATTACAAACATATAAGAAACCCTAATGCTTACAATAACCTTGAATCACATACTTGCATGCCAAACATAAAAACTTATACGACGGACTTCTCTTACCCTAAAGTCTAGTGCTGCAACTTCACTTTGATGGTCTGCACCTCCTACTCTATCTTAGCCAACACATTAGCATCATAACATACCAATATCATCATGATCACCTAATTGCAAACAATGACTTCACAAGGAGTGTTTGACCTACTATACATGCATAACTATAACCAAGACCATGCATGCATAAAAACTACATATAGACATACAACACATGAGTACAAAACCATATTCGCATCATTCTAGCTAGATTCGAGTCATCAATGCATGACCATATCAATTGCACAAACCATGACCTCATGCATGGCAACAACAACCACATCATGTGAACTTGATAACATGTGAACATTGACATGCACAACAATGCATAATAAACCATACACACATGAAGACATACTCCACAACAACACCTTCAACCTTCACATGGTGACATCACTACAACCATGACCAACTCCATACAAATGCAACAAGCACATGGACTACAAGTATAAGGAACATGTATGCAAATGACATGAATGCATGACCGACACACAACCCATCCAGTACGAGAGGTGAACCATGCTATGATGCCACTCTGTAACACCCTCCTTCCACATCTACCCAACTCGCCAACTGGGGTAAACATGCGACGAGAGGCTACTATGGTTAGATTCTACCTCCTATGTGACCTTAAGGAAATGGAATCGATGAAAATATAACACACAGACCTTCCACATCAATTATAGGACCCCTGACAAACATGCCAAACTTCAAGAAGCTTTCCCCTGGGTCCCACTGAATTTTTGACCAACCTGATCTCTGGATGCTCTCATGTTGTGGGCATGCCAGCATCCAAGGACCTCTATATGCTCTCACAAGACTACCTACAAGCGTCCAAGCACTCTTTTGTCAGTTCTATGCCAGCAACCACTTTTTATGGCCCAAAGGCTAGGTCACTGCCCAAAATTACATGACATATTCATAACCATAAAATAACATGGAAAGGATGATGCTAGAGAAAATACTTAAACAATTCCTCCAACAGACCCCTACTAGCCATGACAAGAATTTTGTCAAACATATCACAAACATGTAATCTATAGGTGTAAACAATAGAGTTAAGCATAGGGATCTCATACTTATTTGAGGATAGCTAAGAACCATTGTTCCCTCATTTCATTTGTTGCATTATCATCTATTAGGTCATAGATACATTGTCCATTCATTTACAAGTAAAAACATACTGAGATCCATACATAGTTTTTGTCATAAAATAGACATATAACCAGCATAGTAACAACAAAAATACCATTAATATATCAGTGATAATATCCACATATAAACTAGTACATTTACACATGAAAACCAAAGGAATGAATTTCTCATTAATGAATGCAAAAACCAATCAGAGATGGGACTTCCATGTTCCACCTAACCATAGAATGGCTAAGCCAAATCTCTCTTCAACCATTCACCCCCATGCCATATTCCAAGCATGAATGTGGGACTCAAACCAAAAGAACCAACCAGGGCATACCGAGGCTAAACCACCTCACCCTCATCAATAGAAACTAGGCTTTACTATGATCCATCCTAGATCACTAGGCCAACACAATGAACACATCATAATAGGCTTTACCATGATCTCCACCTGATCACTAGGCCAAACAAGCATGGATGCCACCCAATTTCTCCACCTACACCATGAGGAATTTTCCTGTCTCCTAGTCTCTCAAACTTTACCGCAATCCAAACCCAAATCAGTAGGCCCTAAATCGAGACCCACTCTCCAGGCTTTCCAACATATCCTAAACCCAGGATTACTAGTCCCAACGGAGAACAAACCACCTCTTGTCTTTATCGTATATCCTACCATTCACTAATAAGGATTCCTAGGCCACCGAGGCAACACAATCATGCATTTATTGCAACCAATAGTCTGGATCAGGCGTGACTATGCCAATGGCTTTACCATGATCCACATTCTGGTTTAGGGACCATTAGGCCATGTGATCTATCATTCAGAGATCCACCTCACTCAACTTCGAATCCATCCAGCAATCCATATCAACCAAAACATGAGAACCCATCACATCATGGCTATCTGGAAATGTCAAGGCTAGGTTGAGAACACTGTTACACCTGGGAAAACCCATGCCAAAATAGCAAAAGAACCACATGCAATTCCATGCATGCCAAATATAGAAAGGAAAATACACATGCAAATCAATATCTGCAAATAATCATGTTATAGCTACTTGATTCTGCCTTTCCCTGCTTGATCTTTGCTTCCTCTTTATTTCTTTTCCCTTCTTGCTCCAAAGCCAAAGTGCTCCAAGAAAACTTGAAGTGTCCAAGAGTGAGAGAGAGAGAGAGAGAGAAAATAATGAGAGAGCTCCAAAACTAAACTAATCAAGCTTACCAACTCGTCCTCATAAGAATTTTTATGAATGAGGCCTCTATTTTCTTCATTTTCCATTATTTTCCTTCATTTTCCTCCTCACATGCAACATGTAACCTTTCACTTTGCGTTTCTCCTAATTTCCATTATTTTCATAAATAAAATTCCAATAAATGTATTTTTTCTTCTTTAATTCCTTAGTCATTGCCTTTGTCAATTTCCTTAGCCATAAACAACCAAATGAACACCTTGTAGGATGTCTTGCCCAAAATTCAACATGGAATACGTGTCCCATCAACTGTGGTCTTATATATTTTTACATAAGCACTCCTCCCACATCTATTCAAGTAATCGTCCAACCCAAGCCCAGTGGTACCATGCTCTACCCAAACCCAGTGGTATCATTCTCTTAGAGCCATTAATCTTAATTTCCTTATCTACTGTAGAAGAAAATATGTTGTTGTTGCATATTGTTACACAAAACTTCTATGGATGATGCCAACTTTGTAGGATATTCAAATCAATTACTCTCCACCCATTTCCATTCTATGTGATAATACAAGTGCCATTACTATTTCGAAAAAATCCTATTATGCACTCCAATACCAAGCATATTCCAATTAAATATCATTTTCTAAGAGAATAGGTGCTTGAGAAAAAGGTCAAACTGGAATATGTTCCCTCAAAAGAACAAGTTGTTGACATATTTACAAAACCACTTTCACGAGATGCATTTGAATATCTCAGACAGAAATTAGCACTGGTCTTTGCTTCCTCACTCTTGTTGGCAAGGCCCAACTTCGTCCAGATTTGGTCAAAGACCCTGCATTTTGAGGAGTGCAGCACGTGGAGTCAATAAATTTCTATTCACCATGCAATGTCTAGGGGCTTTGGGGTTCGTCAAAGCCCCTCATTTTGTAATGGGTATCAGGGATTTAGCTCATTGTTTTGTCAAATCCATAGTATGTGGACCATGGTTTTGTAGTAATGAAATATATATAAGGAGATGTAATGCTTTGTCAAAGGGGGGAGACATAGATGAATTGATCATACTTTTTGTCTGTAGTATGTATTTTGGGCCTCGAAAGGAATGCTCCATAGCTGAGTGCGGGGAGGCCTTGGAAGAGTCTGTAGCTGAGTGCGCATACCCCCTGTATCTAAGTGTACAGGTTGAAGACATTATATGTACTGAAAGATCTATATTACTAAAGAAAAAGAAGTTTTGGTGAAGTCTTGCATATCTGTATTCTTAATATGTGTCCATATGTACGAATATGCATGCTTTTTACTTATTTATGTGAAAGAGTACATGTTATATTTTTCTCTAATATCCTTATGTAATAAGCACAAATCTGTGAAGTAAAGCATAAGCGCGAAGTCTTTTATGTATGAAAAGTTGTAGATCAGTATAAAATATAAGAAAACACATGGGTTCCACTGCGCAGTTTCCCTCTGGATGTAGAAACCTAGCTCTACAACCTCCCATAACCGCTTAGGGTGAGGCTACGATCTGCTTGCAGGTCATTTTCGAAAGGGCCAGTAGTTGAGGGTTTTGTTGGTGCGCAATACACTTTGAACCTAGTTCCAAGCCCCTTGAGCCAACAAGTGGTTCTGTTTCTAGGACCAGGATCTGTTTGAGGGATATGTTTTGGCATTCGTCAAAGAAGGAAATCTAGGAGTGGGTTGAACAAGAAGAGTGAGAATTTACAGTTCAGGAAAACAGAAATCCGCGATTGTCAACTAAAGCGCAGTTGTCGAAGTATCTCTATATAGAACAGCACGAGATCTTCTTCACAGCATTTGCTAATGAACTATATGAATGGGTATCAAATTTTACCAAGCATAAGACTTGTTTCAAAAACAACAAGCCTACCGCATGGAGTCCTAAATTGATACACCAACTCAGGAATACTAACAATATGATCTCAAGAGTGATTGGCAGTATCCTAGGAGGATTTATTATTGAATTCACAATAGACACAACTGTCTCTTATAGTGAATTTTGAAGGGCCCACGAGGTAAGTACCTAAACTATTTGAAGTTGTGGATTAAATTTTTTTTATGTGAAAAGGGCGTACTACGAATGCAGTCAAATTAATGTTTGGATGAAGATGGAATAAGTATGAACCAGGACTAGGGTCTACCCAAAGTGGGAAGCGATATAGGGTAGAGCACAGACCAAATCAATTTATTGAGACTGACTATATTCCCTTGTTAGGTGGGTCTAAGAGTGAAGAAGAAGGAAGTAACCCTGCAACCCCATGGTATTCCCCCTCCCATCCTGAAGGTGCGTCAAAGTTAGGGGTTGAGAAAAATCAGGGCATCTTTGGACTTCCCCATCCATCTACTCCCCTTTACCCCCATCACCCCCCCCCCCAAACCCCCCAAGAAGAAAAATGGGTGATGATATTAAGATGCCTAACTTTAGAGGCCTTAGATCAGAGGATATTGACTAGTTCTAGTTTGTAGTTGACGCAGTATGGAAAGCAAGACAAATCATTGACGAAGATGTAAAGAAGGAACAAATCATCATGAAGTTGTGAGAAAGAGCTATGACATGGCACATGAATTATTTTGACTAATCAGGTTTCTTCATTGGATGATATTAAGAAAGCACTGGTATCAGAATTCAAGAAGCCAAAATCAAAATCACAGTGCATTACGGAGCTAAAGGAAATCAAACAGACATCTATTGAGTCTATGTGGGAGTTGGATCAATGATTCAAGGTGTTAATGGGACAAGTAATTTTTAACATACCCCCAGAATAGCATAAAGAATGGTTTATATCGGTGTTGCTTCCACATATCAGGTTACCCCTAATGTAGCAGAAGATAGTGACTCAAGCTGAGGCATTGGAGATTTCAATGAAGCTAGAAGCCTTGTCAATCAGAGATACTCATGTAGGAGTACAACAAATTTAGAGTCAGCTAGCAAATTTGACCTTGGAATTGCAAGATCTCAAGAAAGGTAAAGAAACCAGATCAAAAGTATGGTGTACAAAATGCAAAGCAGAAGGCCACTATAAGGATCAATGCCCTGTGTTCAGAGATTACTTAGCAAACGAAGCACCTAATCCAGTAAACCTAGGATCAAGTTTGTGGTGTGAGATTTGTAGAACGAGAGGCCAACGTTGCTATGAAAATTACTGTTTATTACAAAAGTACGTAGAGACCCTGAAGCAGTTGTTTTGTGGGCCATGACGAGAGGAATTGTCGAAGTTATGACTTGATGATGGAGTTCACTATTGATGCTTATAGATTGCAAGTTGAAGGACATACACACGAGGAGCCAAGCCATCATGCTAGTTGAGGAGGAGTTGATTGTGGACATGGCCAAATTATCTGTTATAACTGTGGACAGGCAGGACACTTTGCAAGATACTATCAGAAACCTACTACAATTTGCAGCTACTGCAAATATTTTGATCATGTAACAGAAGAATGTTATGTCCTTATCACAAATATGTAGGAGAAAAGGAACCAACATCTCGCAGAAAATATTCAAATGATGATCACTGTGCCAAGGGAAGATGAACTGGGCATTGACATCATAACAAGGAGTGGAGCTGCAATGGGAGATGATAATGGTAAGAAGAAGGTAGAAGATTCATTGGTAAGAACGACCACAAAAAAGGTCTTTGGGTTCAGTATCCAAAAGGAAAAAGAAACTTTCATGGGAGTGAAGCGAGGCTTCATGGATGTTGGGGCTTCAACATCTAGCACAAAAGTGAATTTAATGTCAAATAAGGGCTGCGACAAAGTGTCTACTCTGATGCAAGAATTAGATCCAAGTATTTTGAAGTCGTTTTTACAAACTTGCATGAAGTTGTTGAGGAATCAGAAGGTTGTCTAAGGACTCTAGGAGTTGATAGACTCATGCACTGATAAATAGGTACAGAGAATCAATCTGCATGCAGTAAACAATTTACATCGCCACAAGAAAAGAATAGGGAAGGAAATGAGACTAATTGCACAAATTGAGGAATATGATATGGATCAGGTAATCCTGGATTCAAGATCTGATGCCAACATGTTACCTAAGAAAACTTGGGAGTCAACGGGAAGACTGAAGTTGCAATGGTCACCAATACAGTTGAGGATGTCCAACCAACAGAAGATCATCCCTATGGGAAGGTTACCTAGGGTCATAGTAAACATTGAAGGAGTCTAAACCGTTGCAGACTTCAAAGTGATCAAAACTTTAGATGATAGCAACCCTTATCTTCTGTTGCTTGTATTGGATTGGGATTTTGATAATTTTTCAATAATCAATTTGAAGAAGAGACAAATGGTGTTCGAAAGAGATGATTTGAGGGTCATCATCCCTCTAGACCCCTCAGAAGGAGTGTGTTGTACAAAGTCTATCCGGGATGATTATTGCGACACAAATGTTGACAACATTTATCAGATAATATCTAAGGAGGAGGATTGGATTAATCCTACTGCAGATGGAAAATTAGGCTGGGATTAGGACAGTTCTTGTACTTCAGATTCCGAGGAAGAACTGGAAAATTGGAAAAAAAGGTTATATGAAGTCTCTACCACAAAATCAATTTTTTGCATAACTTCTGAGGTATGTAATCTACCTTATTATGATGGGATTAGAGAATAAAGAATGTTTCTTGAAAAATATGAAAGAGAAATACTAGAAGAATAGAGATTGCAATATTTGGATGTAGCCCTAAGGTCTACACCTACTAGATGGTGGAGTACTCATAAAAGAAATATAGCAGATTGGAAGCAGTGTCAAAGATTAATATGGATCAGATTTGGCTCAATAAAAACAACAATTGAAGTAAAGTGTGATGGTAAGGTTTACCCTTGGGATAATATTCATTGCTACACTTTGGTTTGGAAAGAAATTCCAAAAAAAGAGTGGGTACATGGATTTATCCACACACTAGAAACGATTCATATGAATTGGTATCTTGAAACAGAACTATGACATGGAACTGCAAACTGGATAGATTTGGTTGAAGGATTCATACTAACATTCAATTTTGACGATGATTTCCCATGTATAGACTTAGCTCTTCAAGAAATCCGAGTAAATATTTTTGAGAATGAAGCTCCATCAACATGGCAACATGATTGGGCTACACAATTACAAAATGCATTGGAATGTTATAATATCACTGTCGAAGAAGATGAAGATCCACACAATATTGATATACAAGAATTGGAATGACATCATGAAGTTGTTGGACCAGAACTAGAAATATCAGATATAATGCAACTAGTAAAAACACAGAGAGTGAATATTGGGACAAAGGAAGACCCAAAGTTTGCGACAATTGGAGACTATTGGGACACAGATACAGCTAGTAACTATTACATGAATACCAGGAGCTATTCCAAATGAAGTTTTCATAAATGAAGGGAATATTAGGGGACCTAGGATTTATGAGGATCCCTATGAAACCTAACACAAATCCTGTGAAGCAAAGACCCTATAGGTTGAATCCAAAATACAAGGAAAAAGTGAAGGAATAACTAGGAAAAATGCTAGCAGCAGGTGTTATGCTTCTTAACCTGCAAAGTAATACCGAACAGAGAATATGCGAGAAAAAATACCCAGAACACAGAATATGCGAAGAAAATATACCCAGAACACAGAATAGCAATGATTTTATTACTCAGAGAGAAATGTTCACAGGCCTCTTCGAGGGGGCAACCTCCAATAGAGCAGAGCTCGATTACAAAACAAGACACGATACTCCTCGCAGGGAGTCTCTATCCTTTATATATGACTCATACATGCAATACCACCGGCCAATACCGTGGGTTTTATTAATACCATCTATCTAATACTACCGCCCATTTACCCTTTATTTAATACTACCGCCCATTTGCAACTAACTGTGGTCCCTTCATTAATTGCGGGTTAACCACTTACAAATATTAATATGGGCTTTATTGACTCTTGACTATAACGTGATCCCATGACATGAATAAGGGGGTTAGGGTGGGACCCTAACATGCCCTCCCCCTTAAGACTAGCCTTGTCCTCAAGGCTGAAGCTGCGGAAACTGCTGAAGAATAGTGGCTGGTTCCCAAGTTGCATCTTGCGGAGAGGTGTCTTTCCATTTGACGAGGACCTCTTTAATCATGTGACCGCGCAGTTGCTTGTCTCGTGTGTCTAGAACCTGTTCCGGTTGAAGCCAGATTGACCCTTCCTCGTCCAATTCCGGTAGACTGGTTTGAACTCGGCAATTGTTCCCAATCACTTTCTTGAGGCACGATACATAGAAAACTGGGTGGATTTTTGCTGTAGATGGCAAAGCCAACTTGTAAGCCACTTCTCCAATGCGCTGAAGTACTTGGTATGGTCCATAGAATTTTGGAGAGAGCTTTTGACAACCCTTGTCTTTGAGTGGTGTTTGCTTATATGGTTGCAGCCTCAAAAAGACCTGATCCCCTTCTTGAAATTGGTGTTCTGAGCGATGTTGGTCAGCCTGTTGCTTCATACGGTTCTGAGCTTGATGAAGATTCTCGCGCAGATGGGCAAGCATGGTTGCACGGTGTTGTAGGAGTTGATCCACGACTTGTACTTTGGAGCACCCCGTGAGATAAGAAGTAGGGGAAGGCGGAAGTTGACCATAGACTGCTTCATAGGGAGTCATTTTGGTGGTGGCATGATAGTTGGTGTTATACCACCATTCCGCCAGAGGTAACCACTGTACCCAAAGGTGTTGCTTTTCTGAAGTGAAACACCTAAGGTAGGTTTCTAGACATTTGTTGACTGCTTCGGTTTGACCATCTTTTTGTGGATGATATGAAGTACTGAGTTTGAGTTGAGTGCCTTGTATTCTGAAGAGTTCCTGCCAAAAATTACTGGTGAAGATTGGGTCGCGGTCGAACACAATAGAAGTGGGCATGCCATGCAATTTGAAGATCTGATCCATGAAAGTTTGGGCAACCAACGTTA
>APFE030932305.1:0-19435 GCA_000404065.3 Pinus taeda | reverse complement strand
TTTTTCCATCATAATTTGTTGAATAAATTCAGTGAATTGAATAAAATAATTTCAGGATACTGAAGCAGGGTTTGTTAAATAGCAAGAATTTGAAACTAAACAGGGATTTTTTTTAGAAATTGTTTTTCTACATCAATTTGAAAAATTGTTGGGGAATTTGTGAATTTTTTTCAAAAAATTGAAGTAGAATTGATTATAAAAAAAAAAAAACTTGGAAAACCCTTTGTTGGAAGAAGACAATCAAAATATTTTGTTTTAAAGAAACCCTAGTTGAAAAAAAACCTTAAGAAGAAAGAAAAAATGGTCAAGATGTCAAATGTGAAATTCAAGGTGGAGAATTTCATCGGAAAGAGCAAATTTGCTCTTTGGAAACTGAAAGTTAGGGATCTGTTTGTGCAGCAAGGGTTGCATAAGGAATTGAATGAGAAAACTAAGAAACCTACAACTATGACTGATTCAGACTGGGAGGACTTGGATGCCCGAGCTCTCAGTACCATTAGATTATGCCTTGCGGATGAGGTTCTTTTCAACATTATTGAAGAGAATACAACTTCAGGATTGTGGGAAAAACTAGAAAAACTCTATATAACAAAGTCGTTAACCAATAGAATTTATCTGAAAAGACAGTTGTACAGTGTTCGAATGAAAGAAGGTTCAAAAATTGCAGAACATTTGAATGTTTTTAATACATTTATATGCCAATTAACAGATATGGAAGTTAACATTCAAGAAGAAGATAAAGCCATAACCTTGTTGTGTTCTCTACCCGAATCATGGCATCACTTCGTAACTTCAATCAGCTTGAGCACTACTGATTCTTTGAAGTTTGAATTAGTCGTGGGAGCTCTCATATCTGAAGAAGTACGAAGGAAATCCAGTACTAAAACAGCTACATCAGAAGCCATGGTAGCCAGAAGAGGCTCAAAGGAAAGAGGAGAAAAACCAAGGGGGTCTTCTAGATCTAAATCAAAGGGAAAGAAGTGTAAGGTAAAATGTTGGCACTGCAACAAAATTGGACTCTTGAAGAAAGACTGTTGGAAACAAAAGGAATCCAATAACCCAAAGAAGGAAGTGAATCAGGTTAATTCAGGTATGGTAGACGAAGTTTTATCTGCTAAAGGATTATGTATGATAGATGAAACTTCACCTGAATGTAATGTCTCTCAGGGTTTAGAAAGCTAGCTATTAGACTCTGGTGCTTCTCATCACATGTGTCCACACAGTAATTGGTTTAATTCATACGAAAATGTAAATGGTAGTTCTGTGTTTATGGGTAATAATGTGTCATGTCAGACTATTGGGATGGGGAATATTAGGATTAAGATGTATGATAACATAGTTAGAACTTTAACTAGTGTTAGACATGTACCTGATTTGAAGAAAATTTGATTTCTTTGGGAGTGTTGGATTCAAATGGTTATAAGTTTACAGGCCAGGATAGCGTCTTGAATGTCTTTAAAGGAGCCCTAGTGGTTATGAAAGTAGAAAAGGTCAGAAATCATTATAGGTTAAAAGGAAGTACTCAGGTCAGTGAAGCAACGGTTGCGTCAGAAAAGGAAGAAGCAAGTACTCATCTATGGCATCAGCAATTAGGTCATGTGAGCGAGAAAGGTCTTCAAATACTGATGAAATGTAAATATCTTCCTGATCTAAAATCCTTGAAGTTAGATTTTTGTAAACATTGTGTGTATGGAAAACAGTGTAAACCGAGATTTAAAGTTGGAAATCATAATAGTAAAGATATTTTAGACTATATTCATTTTGATCTGTGGGGACCATCCGCTGCTGTATCATATGGAGGTGCTCTATATTTTTTAATGTTTATTGATGATTTCTCTTGTAAAGTTTGGGTCTTTATGCTAAAAAAGAAAGTTGATGTATTCAATGTCTTTAAACAATTTAAAGCAATGGTAGAGAAAAGAACAGGAAAATCTATTAAATGTTTAAGCGCTGAGAATGGTGGTGAGTTCACTTCAATTGAATTTGAACAGTACTGTAAGGATGAGGGAATTTATACACAAAACTGCTGTTTATACTCCTTAGAAAAATGGTGTTGCTGAGCGTATGAATCAGACTCTAATGGAAAGAGCCAGAAGCATGATCAGCAATGCTAACTTGCAAAAGGAGTTGTGGGCAAAAGTAGTACCTACTTCTTGTTATTTAGTTAACAGATCACCTTCAATAGCAATTAATTGTAAAATTCATGAAGAAGTTTGGATAGGTCAGTCTTGTGATTATCCACATTTGAGGATATTTGGTTTTGATGCTTATTCTCTTATTCCTAAAAGTCATCGTTCAAAATTAGATCCAAAACCAAAGTGTTATGTCTTTGTTGGGTATGACTATGTAGTGAAAGGATACAGGTTGTGGGATCCTAAATTGCAGAAGATAGTCATTAGTCGAGATGTAACATTTGATGAATCATCTCTTTTAAAATTAAATGTTGAAAGAATTGAATGGGAACAGGTATTGCCAAGTCAACGAGTTTAGTTGGAGGCTAGACCTTTCAGTGACAGTCAAAAGGAAGGAGAGACTTCTGGAGAAAAAGGTGTTGAAGACACAAAGG
The DNA here is from genome assembly GCA_000404065.3 of Pinus taeda. Taxonomy (NCBI): domain Eukaryota; kingdom Viridiplantae; phylum Streptophyta; class Pinopsida; order Pinales; family Pinaceae; genus Pinus; species Pinus taeda. Next base: position 16,869 of record APFE030932305.1, on the reverse strand, counting down.
AAGTTGTTGAAGCTTCTGAGCCAGTTCAAGTTTCTGAACTAGTTCAGCAACTAGTCACTCTAAGAAGGTCTACAAGGGAAAGAAAAACTCCCAAAAGGTATGAAGATTATGTTTCATCTTTTGCTTTGATTACTGAAGATGGGGAACCTTCTTGTTATCAAGAAGTAGTAGATGATACAGATAGCGAAAAATGGAAAATGGCTATGGAAGAAGAAATGGATTCCTTAGCCTAGAACAATACCTGGGATGTTGTAGAGCTTCCTAAAGGGAGAAGTGTTGTTGGATGCAAGTGGGTCTTCAAATTGAAACGGAAAGTTGATGGAAGTATCGAAAGGTATAAAGCGAGACTAGTAGCAAAAGAGTATTCTCAGGTTGAAGGTATAGACTTTCATGAGATTTTTTCTCCAGCTGTAAAAATTGTTTCTATTCGTATTGTGTTAGCACTAACTGTGTTACTTAATCTTGAGTTAGAACTGTTAGATGTTGAAACAACTTTTCTAGATGGTGATTTGAATGAAGAGAGATATATGGAGTAGCTAGAAGGTTTTGTAAAAGGTCACAGAAGAAGATTAGTTTGCAAGCTCAGGAAATCATTGTATGGTCTGAGGCAGTCTCCCAGACAATGGTACAAGAAGTTTGATTCCTTCATGGTGAGCCAGAACTTTATAAGAAGTAAGTATGATCATTGTGTATACTTCAAAAGTTTCAATGGCATATTCATTATCTTAGCTCTGTATGTTGACAATACGCTTATTGCAAGCAAAAGAATGGAAGAGATCAATAGGTTAAAGGCTCAGTTGTCTAGGATGTTTGATATGAAGGATCTTGGAGTAGCAAAACATATCTTTGGTGTCGAGATACATAGAGACAGGAAAAACGGTAAGCTTTGGTTATCACAACAGAAGTATGTGGAGAAAGTACTTGAAAAGTTCTCTATGAACAATTTGAAACCTGTTAATGTTCCACTAGCTTCCCATTTTAAGCTTTCTTTAGTTTTGAGTCCTAGAACTGATGAAGAAAAGTAGTATATGTGTCATTTACCATATGCAAATTTTGTAGGCAACTTAATGTATGTGATGGTATCTGCAAGACCTGACATTTCACATGTAGTTGGAGTTGTCAGTAGGTTCATGGCAAATCCAGGTAAAGAACATTGGCAAGTAGTGAGATGGGTGCTTTGATATCTAAGACTCACAAGTGACCATTGCATCGTCTTTAATGGTAGTGAAGGATCAGTCTATGGATATGTAGATGCTGATTATGCAGCTGATTTGGACAAAAGAAGATCTACTACAAGTTATGTCTTTACTCTTGCAGGTGAAGCAATTAGTTGGATGTCAAAGCTTCAAGAAACAGTTGTGTTGTCCACTACCGAAGCTAAATATATAGCTGCTTCAAATGCCAGTAAAGAATCAATTTGGTTAAAGGGTATGCTCAATGAGATTGGAAGGATGCATGAGAAAGTGAATGTACTTTGTGACAGTCAAAGTGCTATTCACTTGGCTACAAATCCTACTTATCATAGCAGAACCAAGCACATTGATATAAGGTATCATTTTCTAAGACATGTGATCAATGGCGGAAAAGTAGCTCTTCAAAAGGTCCATATGTGAGAGAATTGTGCAGACATATTCACAAAGCCAGTTACAGTAGAGAGGCTGCGATGATGGCTTCTCTTGGCTTGCAGAAAAGATGATGAATGGGCATGGGAAAGGGATTAGGAAAATTGTTATCAAGGTGGAGTTTGTTGGAAGTTTGACAACTAATTAAGTAAATTTGGGTAAAATGTAACAAGTTAGGTTTATATTGAATCATCAGTTATGTAACTGAGGTGGCACATATAAAACCAAATGAATGCCCGAACTGTTGTATGGAGAATCATTGTTGATTGAATAGGGATTCCAATCCCTTGCCCCGTGGATGTTTCCTTGACACCCTGTCAAGGTTTTATCATGTAAATCTTGTGTTGTTATTTGTGTGTTTGGTTTCAGTTTTCCAGGTAGTTATGAATCTTTCTTGGTCAATGTAAAACTGAATGTTTATTTTCTTTCCTCATTTCCCCTATTCGAACAACACATTGTTGACTTGATATATCTTCATGTTATTGATTTCTTAAAGCTATCTATACAACAATATTCCCATCTTTGAACTACTATGCTAGGCTAACATCATGGAAGAAGCTGTGACATGGGACATTGTTAAGTATCACAGATAGAGATTGCCATTGTTGAAATCAATGCATATAACAGAGATAGAAAATGGAGTGATCAAAACCTTGTACCATTTTATTCTGAAATCTGCTATGGCTGTCAGCAAAACCACCAAATCTACATGAAGGATTTTGTAATGGCCTCCACTTTTTAGATTCATGAAGGTTTTTTTCTTGGGGGAGGGCGCAACGGTTCTTTCTGCTTAGTTTGTGTCTCTATTATTTGCATAATCATGTTTCTTTTTGGAAGAAAAAAACCTAATTAGTGTATGTATTAAGATTGAAAATCAGTTACATATAGTCTTTGTATGTGCCTAGATAAATTTAAACAATCACAAGTATCTTCTTCAGTTATAAAGGATATAATTCTAATATAAAGTTATCTTAGTCTAGAAACTTTCCGAAATTCCAATCAAAATATATAAACTACTTCCTCATATGTCCACATATATGCTTCAAGAAAAACAAAAAAATGGTTGTCATATACAGAAATACATAAAGCCAAAGACCTCTGCATCTATGGGATGACGATTGTCCCTTTTTCTAGCACATTTCCTTCAGATATGGAGTAGTAGAAGATGGAGCTTTTTGAATCATGCAGTCTCTGTTTTGAAAGATTAGATTCCCTGTAAATATGTATCATGGTATAATTCCCAAAAAGGAAAAGCAATGCCATGATTCAATCCCTCCATCGTAGATCCAAAGGGTCAAAACATATTAATGTTTTGTATCTCTTTTACTCTTGCAAACCACAACAAACCCCAAAGGGCTATCATCTCAACCCCGATGTTTGTTCCTTTTCGAACTTTCCGATGAATTTTTTAACAAGTTTTCTCATCAATACAAAGCCATCCCCCACAACCACATTGACTTCGTTGTGCCACACTCGACAGAATAATGTGTGGGTCTGTGAGACGGTGGACATGTCCAAGATGCGCAGACTGTTTGGTTCCATGTGCTCCATTCATGATATAAATTTTTCAAATATTTGATGTACACTAATAGGCACCACACGAAAGATATAGTGGTTGTGTACCTTCCATATTTCTCAAAATATAAACTGGGGATGTAGGAATGGGTACCACCTCTAGAAGCTCCCTATCTTAGACAATGCTCAATAGATAAAAAGATTCTGAAATGTAACCTACAAAAGGATAGAACAATAGACGAAACATGTAATGCAATGCAATGCTACAGTGAATGAACATATGTGTTACTGATTCTTCACTTTCGTGACATAGGATGCAGCAACCCGACTCGATATATCCATGTTGGCACAAATTGTTCCATGTAAGAATGTAGTTCCACCATACCAGCTAGTAAAATAGGATTATTTTTAAAGGATAAAGTGGTTTCCAAATTGCTTTCAACGAAAACCATGGCGCATATTTGAAACCTTGGTGAGAGAGGTGTCTATAACATTCTGCCAACACCACTAAGTGATTCTGAAGAATATCATCCCATGTGAGGGAGTCTCCACCTGTTGTAATTTAACATAATCTTGCATCCCTTAATTTATTTGTGAAAGCATTCCAAATTTGGCCAAAATGTCTTCTCAAATGGAGTTGTGTTGCCTTCGTCCATGTGGGATATACCCCATGCCACCCATTTATCACCTTTCCTAATAAGAAAATACGTCGTTGATGTAAAGCTTCCAAAATGTTCATCGAGAACCCATAATCCAATTCCAAACCCGTGATACTATCTCTTCCAATCATGGTCTAGTTACCACCTCCAAAAGCCCACCTAATGCACTACAAAAGGAGTAATTTTGTTTTCTGGAAACTCCTCCTAATGTATGAGCCTTTTTTTATGCTTATTTCTCCCTTACAAAACTAGTCTGAAATAGGCTTACCTTTCAGATATTTTCCAACGAAGATCTTATTCATAATGCCTTCACCGAACAAGGCTCTCCACATGGATTTTATAAGGACATATTTACCAAATATTTTTGTGTTGATGATCACCCATCCATCAATATCTCGTGGTCTCATGATGTCGTCCCTTTTTATCAGGTGAAATTTTCCATTACCTTCTGATCCCAACCACAGGAAATGTGCCATGACTTGTTGTATCTTGTTGCATATATGAGCAGGTAGTGTAAAAAGGTGTGTCCAATAGATGGCCATTTGTTGAAGAATCGACTAAATCAGAGTGAATATACCTCCCAAGGAGAGAGATCGGTCTGTCCAGCACTACAAATTTTTCCTGAATTTTTGTAGCAACAAAGACAAATCTTGTACCCAGTAATTATTTGGCTTTAACTGATATCCCAGGTATGTGTAGCTATCTTGAAGCAGTTTGAAAGAAACCCCAAATGTGTCTGCAATGTTTATAATCTCATTAATATTTCCATTTGAATGAATAAGAACTGACTTATGACCATTGGTAATCAAGCTAGATGCCAAACCAAAACGACGAAATATGTGAAATAAATTTTCCCATTAAACAACAGACAACATACCAAAGGTCAATATATCATCAATGAAAAATAATTGGGTAATACAAACCTCACTGTTCATCTGAATACCCCTGAAGTAACCACCCATGTTTTCCATATTTATCTTTCTACTTATCTTGTCCATTACAAGAATGAATCAGAGCGACGTGAGTGAGAACCACTATCTCAATCCATAAACAACATGAAATAAATCAGTGGGGTACCATTTATGAGGATCACCAGTCATGCATGTGATACACACACCATGATCCACTCAATTATATGAATAGAGAGTCTGATCTTCTGCATAACGATTTGAAGAAAAGTCCAGTCAACACTGTCATAAGCCCATTGTAAATATATCTTCAACACCTAATCCTCGAGCATCATCGTCTATATAGAATGTACACATTCCTAAGTAATAACAATAGCATTGTGAATGGATCAGTTGGGAAGGAACCCAAATTGTTCTGCAGAGATGTGTACATATAGGGAGACTTTTAACCTCTCCACAATGATCTTGGAAATGAGTTTATATGTGATGTTGCACAAGGAGATGGGCCGAAAGTCTGAGAAAGTGGAAGGAGGAAATAACTTTGTAATCAGAGCAATAAAGGTGGACTTGATGGCTCCTAGAATGGATCACCTGATTCTGAATTCCTACAACATCATGAGTAAATTATCTTTCAGAATATCAAAAAAGTGTAACAAGATCTCCATCGTCCAGCCATCCAACCCCAGACACTTGTCTTGGGAAAATGCGTTTAGACCAAAGTGAAGTTATTCCATCGAGACAAGTTTATATAATGTCTCATTTGCCTCTTGATTGAACATAGTGGGGTATTCCTCCACCTACCATAGAAGCTCTTCAAATTGCATCTCCTCCATGGATTTGAATAAATTTTGAAAATATATGGTCACTTCCCTTCGCATTTCATCATCATAGTATACCTTGTCACTGCTAGCCCCTATGATATTCCATATGGCATTGTGATTCCTTTACTAATTTGCATAGTGGTGAAATTTTTTGTGTTACGGTCCCCTTCCTAAATCCATTTAGCTCTTCTTTTAAATGTCCAAGTGGATTCGTGAATTTCCAAAATGTGCTTCTTCCTTATCTCCAATTGTTTTAATATGTCGAAAAGATGTTCAGGTGATGTTTGAGTAGAAAAAAGCTCCCCAATCTCACTGATCTCAGCCAACAAATCTTTCAATTCCTGTAATAAATCCTCCTTTTTTTGCCTCTCCCATGTAATGGTGTCCATGATTGATCTGTGTCCAAAGCAATTATAAGAATTCCAAACATCCATGACCATATTATTCAAATAGTCATCTTGAAGCCATGTCCGATTAAATTTGAAAGGCATCCATATTTCAATCAAATCCATCTGCCATTTAAAAACAATTGGACAATGATCAATGAAATAGGATTGTTCCTCATGTAAGCAAAGATTCCCCAAAGCTTCACACAAACCTTAATGAACCAAAAATTTGTCAATCCTATTACTAATATAAGAATCTCCACTCCTTCCATTGTGCTAGGTGGACACCAATACATCTAGGAAAATATATATCAAGTGATTCTCCTCAAAAATATTATTTGGACTAGAAACCATGGGGTCTCCATGACCACTTTTACCCCAAAACTCTTCATTGTTTAAAGTGATGTTAAAGTCCCCTCCAAAAGTAACTGAATAGATCTTCATTATATTAGAAGCCTCCATCCTATCCCAAAGGGAGTGTTTACTCTCATAAGGCGCATAGATGTGGTAGATCTGAATCCTCTCGTCGAAACCTTGAAAATGACCGTAAAGAAGTATCCCATCAAAGAATTTGTGAGATTTGAAGTTTTCCCAATATGGATCCCATAGTGCGACCAACCCCTCAGATAGACCACTAGATTCAACAAAAACCACATGCCATGTTAGGGCTATGGATAGAAAATAGGAAATGGACTAAGCAGATTTAGACATAGTCTCCTAAATAAGAATAATAATCAGCTGAGTAGTATTTACAAGAAATTGAATGGAGAGCTTCTTTGAGGCACCCCCCAGGACTTGCATGTTTAGAGAAATAATATTCATTTTGTACTCGGTCCCAAGGGCAAGTTTTCTTTAAGGGTCCCAGAGGAAGAAGAGTCTAAGATTGACACATCAATAAACCATTCAGTTCAACATTTAAATCATCAAGCAATTAATGATCCAAGTGTAGCCCCCAACAACGACGACCACCCTTCCCACCCCCTCGGTGGGTGTTAACATTTTGAGCTAATTTTGGGCTAATAACATGAGAGTATAGTGGGCATATTTTTTTATGGACCATGAGGGAAGAGAGATTCATAACTTGGTTTAGAAGAAGAAATTCTAGATCATTATCGAAAAAATTATGAGGGGATGTAGGGTGAAAAGAGTCATTTGAGGGTTGGGATATCATCAAAGGTGGCACATTAGGTTGACGAATAGATGATGGAACCTCATATGACAAAGGAGGTGGATTCAATAGGGAGTCAAGGGCTAGCAAGGATGATATCGAGGGGTCAGCCGAGGTGAAGAGAGGATCTAGTTTAGGAAGTTCAGATGACCCCCAATGTAAGATGATGATGTATGATGAGGATAAAAGGGAGGTGATTATGAAAGATTAGATGGAGATGGAAATTTATGTAAATTAGTATCATCGAGGGAGGAAGTGTTACCTAGGTCCATGCCTGAATGTATTTGTCAAAACTTTTTCCCTTATGTTATGTTCAGATTGTCTCCCTGCTCCTTGTGCCAATGATGAAAACATCACAGGCATTGATCCAATAAGTGTCTCGTGTGATGACATAATAAGCACCAAAAAGGGATGCCCCAATAATTTATTGGCAAGAAAAAATGATGTGAATTCCATTCTATTTTGATATTTCTTGGGAGTCCTCCAGAATAGTTGACCTCCACCAGAATCCATGCTACCCTCTTGTCCATAGCTCCCAGGATACGAGGGTCCATGTATCTAAATTTACCCACAAAGTCTCCTATCGCCACCAACACATGTCTGGTCCAATATTCAAGTGGTAGTCCTAGTATCTTTACCTAGAACAACTTATTTTGTGGGGATTCCAACAATGGATTGAAACCCACATACTAACTACATAATTGTAGGAATCCCCTTGTCTGAACCCATGGTCTAGATAAAATGTGTTCAACATCTTCCCAGTGCAAGAAATGGAATGAGAACTAGTGATTGAGAAAATGACTAACCTTTGGAGTATACCCCAAGAATGATGCCCATTGTGTAGCAGCCCAACCAACCACTTCCAAGTCCCTAGTCTCAAAATAGTTCCATTGCCCAACTAAATCATGTTTTGTAAGATAATTACTCAGTCACATAATACATCATGCCCAAAATTGAGAATTTTTGTCTCCACTTGGCTATGGATGGGCTTGTGTTTGCGTCCATGTATGTTCATTGTTATAGATGTGTGCTGCATGGTAGGTCCTGTAGCAACATGTACACCAAGTGGCACCTTATCACCAAGAGCTGGGTCGAGGGGGATGCCATGTGGGTGTTCGAGCTTATCTCCCAAGTGTTGGATGAGCATCCATTCAGCCTCCAACGTGGCATGTATGTAGGCTTCTTGGAGGGAAACATCAACATCCAGTGAGCCTCCCAAGAGTGTCATTGCCTAATCCACCACATCCCCAACATGCATCTTTACCACCAAGAGAAACGAAAATTTTCCACTTTTCAAGGTTCCTTAAATGTAAGATTGTAGAGGGAATTCAATCCCATCTAATGTTGTAGGTCCAATCAGGGAAATAAATCTCAAGGAACACGCTATAGGATTTCGGCATATTTGGAAAATAAACATTCACGAGATGTCCAGTGCAATCCACCACACTTTGTCATAAATAGGAACATAGAAAATATTATCCTTAAAATGGTAGCCCAAATGTAGTTAGTTGCATCACCTTGTATAAATAAAGAACGTAAATCCACCCCAACAAAACGTTGAGATGTACAACCCGAGTAAATAGGACAGATCGACCCAAGTATTTATGTCAGATAGCTTGTAAAAAGGTCATGTATCTAGAATCAAAGTGGCCACAATCATCGAAATATCCACCAAACCCCTGTCATAATGACATCAAATACAATTGGGATGGAAGCAATCAAACTGCCCACGTTGCTAGAAAATGAAAATTCACCCCTGCTGATATCATGACGATGCCAGAGAAAATAGAATTCACCCCCACCTACACTAGGATGACGCCAGGAAAAAAACCACTAGGGGGAGTCTAGAATCACACAGAGATCCTGAATAGTGTGGAAAAGATTTCCTCCCTTCATTAGAAACAACATTAGCACCAACATCCAAAACAATTCCACCACTTATCACAAATACGAAAGTGGATGACCTTGCATGCAAATGAAACAATGAAGGAATTAATCCATTTGTGCCTTAAGTAAATCAATTTGTGTTGTTCCATATATACACTAGCCTCAATATCCTCCACAAGAGAGTTTCTAATGAATATTTCTCACCACTCGCAGATTTGGAACCATTCACAATGGTTTCAAATGCACCTCATATATCCTAAACAATATGTAGAACACACAAATAAGTAATAGAAAAATTTGGAGAATATTAGTAAGAGGGAATTCTCATATACCCAACACCATGAAGACCCACCATTGTTGGACCAAACTACATGCACTTGAGGGAGACCCAAAAAAAAGGAGGCATTGTATGTAGCACCGAGGTCATACCAAATCTAAGGACTAGCTCAACTGGTCAGATAAACCCCACATATGAAAAACAAAAAATCTGAAGCCACACGTGACATGCCAAAAGAAAACGTTGTAGACTCACAGACCCAACAAAACCTTTGTCCTAAAAAAATACGCGATAAACCGAAATCGATTTTTTTGTTTGTAAAAATGTGAGTGGACAGCATCACTTACAACTAAGTTCGTCGTAGTTAATCCTCACACCATCATGTTCCCAAGGGACACACAAATCCAACTGCAAATTACACAGGAGGCCAAGTTGACTAACATATTTTACTAGGAGTGCATTGATAAAACCCTATAATTACGGTCGAACACTCAATTTTTCCTAGTGTAACACTTTTGAAGTAAAATACTTTGCTAATATTCAAGGATTCTAAGAAACTTGTGATGATGACTGATTAGAAAAGCCATAAAATTCTAAAATTTTTAAGTTTAAGAGAAATTCTTCAGCGTAAATCACAAGATAAATCATTAGTCGATGCATTTCGAACCAACAAGTGTGGTTCATCATCAGGACAAGTTGAAGAAATAGATCCAACTTAGGATAAGCTAGAACTGAATTCAATCTTGAAACCTACAGGCATGCTTGTTCAAAATGATGAACCTTGGTTGCAATGGATTTTCTGTGCAGGGATTCAATTGTTGAATTGAGGCTTCTGTGATCCATAGCAAGTTTAAGAGAAATTCTTCGGCGTAAATCACAAGATAAATCATTTGTCGACGCGTTTCAAACCAACAAGTGTGGTTCATCGTCAGGACAAGTTGAAGAAACAGATCCAGCTTAGCATAAGCTAGATTTGACTTCAATCTTGAAACCTGCAGGCATGCCCGTTCAAAATGATGAACCTTCGTTGCAATGGATATTCTGTGCAGGGATTCAATTGTTGAATTGAGGCTTCTGTGATCCATATCAAGTTTAAGAGAAATTCTTCGGCGTAAATCACAAGATAAATCATTTGTTGACGCGTTTCGAACCAACAAGTGTGGTTCATCGTCAAGACAAGTTGAAGAAACAGATCCAGCTTAGCATAATCTAGATCTGACTTCAATCTTGAAACCTGTAGACGTGCCCATTCAAAATGATGAACCTTGGTTGCAATAGCTTTTTTGTGCAGGGATTCAATTGTTGAATTGAGGATTCTGTGATCCATATCAAGTTTAAGAGAAATTCTTTGGCGTAATTTAGAAGATAAATCATTTGTCGACGTGTTTCAAACCAACAAGTGTGGTTCATCATCAAGACAAGTTGAAGAAACAGATCCAGCTTAACATAAGCTAGATCCGACTTCAATCTTGAAACCTGCAAGCGTGTCCGTTCAAAATGATGAACCTTGGTTGCAATGGCTTTTCCATGCAGGGATTCAATTATTGAATTGAGGATTCTATGATCCATATCAAGTTTAAAAGAAATTCTTTGTCGTAAGTCACAAGATAAATAATTTGTCGACGTGTTTCGAACCAACAAGTGTGGTTCATCGTCAGGACAAGTTGAAGAAACAGATCCAGCTTAGCATAAGCTAGATTTGACTTCAATCTTGAAACTTGCAGACATTCCCATTCAAAATGATGAACCGTGGTTGCAATGGCTTTTCCGTGCAGGGATTCAATTGTTGAATTGAGGCCTTTGTGATCCATATCAAGTTTAAGAGAAATTCTTCGGTGCAAATCACAAGATAAATCATTTGTCGACGCGTTTCAAACCAACAAGTGTGGTTCATCGTCAAGACAGGTTGAAGAAATAGATCCAACTTAGCATAAGCTAGATCTGACTTCAATCTTGAAACCTGTAGGTGTGCCCGTTCAAAATGATGAACCTTGGTTGCAATGGCTTTTTCGTGGAGGGATTCAATTTTTGAATTGAGGCTTCTGTGATCCATATCAAGTTTAAGAGAAATTATTTGGCTTAAATCACAAGATAAATCATTTGTCGACGCATTTCGAACCAACAAGTGTGATTCATCGTCAGGACAAGTTGAAGAAACAGATCCATCTTAGCATAAGCTAGATCTGACTTCAATCTTGAAACCTGTAGGCATACCCGTTCAAAATGTTGAAGCTTGGTTGTAATGGCTTTTCCGTGCAGGGATTCAATTGTTGAATTGCGGCTTTTGTGATCCATATCAAGTTTAAGAGAAATTCCTCGGCATAAATCACAAGATAAATCATTTGTTGACGCGTTTCGAACCAATAAGTGTTGTTCATCGTCAGGACAAGTTGAAGAAACAGATCTAGCTTAGCATAAGCTAGATTTGACTTCAATCTTGAAACCTCTAGCCGTGCCCATTCAAAATGATGAACCTTGGTTGTAATGGCTTTTCCGTGTAGGGATTCAACAATTGAATTGAGGCTTCTGTGATCCATATCAAGTTTAAGATAAATTCTTCGGCGTAAATCACAAGATAAATCATTTGTCGACACGTTTCGAACCAACAAGTGTGGTTCATCATTAGGACAATTTGAAGAAACGGATCTAGCTTAGCATAAGCTAGATCTGACTTCAATCTTGAAACCTGTAGGTGTACCCATTAAAATGATGAAGCTTGGTTGTAATGGCTTTTCCGTGCAGGGATTCAATTGTTGAATTGCGGCTTCTGTGATCCATGTCAAGTCTAAGAGAAATTCTTCGGCGTAAATCACAAGATAAATCATTTGTCGACGTGTTTCAAACCAACAAGTGTGGTTCATCGTCAGGACAAGTTGAAGAAACAGATCCAGCTTAGCATATGCTAGATCTGACTTTAATCTTGAAACCTGCAGGCGTGCCCGTTCAAAATGATGAACCTTGGTTGCAATGGCTTTTCCGTGCAGGGATTCAATTGTTGAATTGAGGCTTCTGTGATCCATATCAAGTTTAAGAGAAATTGTTCGGCGTAAATCACAAGATAAATCATTTGTCGACACGTTTTGAACCAACAAGTGTGGTTCATCATCAGGACAAATTGAAGAAACAGATCCAGCTTAGCATAAGCTAAATCTGACTTCAATATTGAAACCTGCAAGTGTGCCCATCGACAAATGATTTATCTTGTGATTTACACCAAAGAATTTCTCTTAAACTTGATATGGATCACAGAAGCCTCAATTCAACAATTGAATCCCTGCACAGAAAAGCCATTGCAACCAAGGTTCATCATTTTGAACGGGAACGCCTGCAGGTTTCAAGATTGAAGTCAGATTTAGCTTATGTTAAGCTGGATCTATTTCTTCAACTTGTCCTGATGATGAGCCACACTTGTTGGTTCGAAACCTGTCGACAAATGATTTATCTTGTGATTTACGCTGAAGAATTTCTCTTAAACTTGATATGGATCACAGAAGCCTCAATTCAACAATCGAATCCCTGCATGGAAAAGTCATTGCAACCAAGGTTCGTCATTTTGAACGGGCATGCCTGCAGGTTTCAAGATTGAAGTCAGATCTAGCTTATGCTAAGCTAGATCTGTTTCTTCAACTTGTCCTGACGATGAACCACACTTGTTGGTTTGAAACGCATCGACAAATGATTTATCTTGTGATTTACACCGAAGAATTTCTCTTAAACTTGATATGGATCACAAAATCCTCAATTCAACAATTGAATCCCTGCACGGAAAAGCCATTGCAACCAAGGTTCATCATTTTGAATGGGCACACCTACAGGTTTCAAGATTGAAGTCAGATCTAGCTTATGCTAAGCTGGATCTGTTTCTTCAACTTGTCCTGACAATGAACCACACTTGTTGGTTCGTAACGCATCGACAAATGATTTATCTTGTGATTTACGCCGAAGAATTTCTCTTAAACTTGATATGGATCACAAAATCCTGAATTTAACAATTGAATCCCTGCACGGAAAAGCCATTGCAACCAAGGTTCATGATTTTGAACAGGCACACCTGTAGGTTTCAAGATTGAAGTCAAATCTAGCTTATGCTAAGCTGGATCTGTTTCTTCAACTTGTCCTGATGATGAACCACACTTGTTGGTTTGAAACACATCGACAAATGATTTATCTTGTGATTTACGCCGAAGAAGTTCTCTTAAACTTGATATGGATCACAGAAGCCTCAATTCAACAATTGAATCCCTGTATAGAAAATCCATTCCAACCAAGGTTCATCATTTTGAACAGGCACGCCTATAGGTTTCAAGATTGAAGTCAGATCTAGCTTATACTAAGTTGGATCTGTTTCTTCAACTTGTCCTGATGATGAACCACACTTGTTGGTTTGAAACGCGTCGACAAATGATTTATCTTGTGATTTACGCCGAAGGATTTATCTTAAACTTGATATGGATCACAAAAGCCTCAATTCAACAATGTTTAAGTTATTATTGAAAATTACCAGATATTACAAGAAATTGGTGAATAATCGTAGTGTTAGTAGTGCCTAATTTTACTAAGATTTTGTTATAGTATGTGGTGCATCTGTAATAGATCAAAGAGGTATTTGGGTCATGTTAATGCTAGTGGGGTACCATTGGCATTTATTATGAAACAATTGTGTATCAAAATATGGGAATGTCCATCAATAAGAACAAATTTATGGTTTGTCTTCATGCAATCAACACGTGGAATTCATATTTTATTAGAACATGGTTTCTAATCAAAACTAACCATATTGTCCTCAAGTGATTTTTGGAATAATAATTTTTGATATTATAGTCACACAAGTGGACCACTGAGATGTTATGATATAATTATGAGATCATATATAGAAGGGAAAATAAAATGTGGTGATTGATGCTTTGTCTCATAAATATGAAAATGGATTTATCTTTGGATTATCTTTATTGGTATTTAATTGGCTTGAAGAGATATGCCAACAATGATTGGTTATTGTTATAACCTATTTTTCCCACTTTCAGTTAGTGAAAGGGACCCTAGTTCATTATCATACTTGTTGACATTAATGCACCATTCATCCTCTTTGACTAGTGATCTTTATTAGGGAACTTTCTTCCAAAATAGTATCATGTTGTGTATTATCGCTATCAGATAGTGCATAACATGGGAAAATGGTACCCTAGTTGCTTTTTATTAGGGAAGAACCATTGTCAAAAGTTCGATAGTTTGTCATTTCCAAGGAGATTAGCTTCGCCTACTTGTGTATGATTTGGCTAGGGGTTGATTATTATAGAATTTTCTTAATTTCTTGAGCCCCTAGGTGTCCAAATACATCCTCTCAAGGAATGGAAAAATCCTATATAAACTAACCCTATCAAGATGTGAGGACATGATAGAGAATAATATAACTCATTTATGCTGGTGGATTTCTAGTAGAGTTCCATTGCATGTGAGAGAAGCCCTATCTTTCTATAAGAAAAAGTAAGGATTATTGCCAAGGGTTTAGGAGGGGTCATCGACATCCCAAGGTATATTTTATTTCCAATCTAAGTTAATAGAAACATCTATGTTTTTTCTCCCACATATGTTATTTGTTGATTATATTTGTATCGTTTGGATTTATATTTGTTCATGTTAACATACCCTCTATAGAGGAGAAATAATCATCTTATTTGGTTATGATTGGACACAATGGTTTTGATATAGGAGCTAGGACCAGGATCTTCAAGTGGAAGGGGGATCTCCAAGGCTATCTTCAAGATCCACAATATCCACCCACTTCCAAGGAACTAGGCACACATCATTTGTCTCATTAGATAGATGTATTGCATGTACTTGTTTTGAATAATGATATTTCACACACTTGATAGGACTTCACTTGGGAGACTATCTATAGTGCTTTCATTTCTCTCTCCTATGTTTCAAATTTTGATTTCTACCTACTGCTAAGTTTTCTTCTGTCATTTTTTACCTTATGTGGGCTTGTTATAGGATGATTTTCTTGGATTGTGTTGGATCTATGTCATATCTTCTTTCTCATTTCATCCTTGGATCATGGATGTTGGGTTGTGTTATATTCTTTCCACGACTAACCTACGTAGTGAACCGGGGGGTTAGAGGGGGGCAGAGCCCCCCTTCGTTGCGCCGATTGCACAGCGGGGGGGTCATAGGGGGGGCGGCAGTGCCCCGAGAAAAAAAAGTTTGGACCCTATATTAGGTTGGGCGAACCTACCTATGGTTTTCGGTCCATAGTTTTGGACGTGATGGTTTTCGGTCCATGGTATTGGATGCTTCAACATGTATAAATATGTATTGTAACAATGAAAGGAATATAATGAAAAATCAAGCTGGTAGTCTCGGTTTTGAGATCCAGTGGGAAATCTCTGTGTATATGTGTTTTATGGGTTATGCTCTCGCATTTGTTATTTTCTTGTGATTTAGAATTCGTATGCAGGTAATTTCTGTACGGGGTTAAAACCTACATTTGGTTTCAGAGTTGTTTTGGCTTCAAGGGGACGCCTTTGTTGCTGAGGGGTTTCGCTCGGGCCTGTGGTAGACCCTGTTCAGTGGGAGATCTGCGAGATCGATTCTGGTGGTGAAAGAAGATGGCGAGCCGCGGAAAGATAGAGATTGAGAAGTTCAATGGTCAGAGTTTTGAGTTGGGGAAACTCAAGATGGAGGATCTGTTGGTGGATAAAGATCAGTGGATCGCGGTAGATTCGGGTACTAAACCAACGGGAGTGACCGATGAAGAATGGAAGAAGTTGGATTGGAAGGCGAAGAGCACAATACGATTGTGTGTCTCAGATTCAGTATTGTTGAATGTATCAGAGGAAGCTACGTCGAAGGCTTTATGGGACAAGTTAGGGACTTTGTACCAATCTAAGTCTCTAGTGAATAAATTGTTCCTGCGGAAAACGCTGTATAACCTGAGGATGAAAGATGGAGACTCGGTGACAGGGCATCTGAATGCGTTTAATACTGTGGTAAGTCAGTTATAATCTATTGATATTAAAATTTCAGATGAAGATAAGTGCATTAGTTTGTTGTGTTCTCTACCAGATTCGTGGGATAGTCTAGTTATTACAATAGGTAGCAATACAACTTCTTTTCAGTTTGATGAAATAGTCTCAGCCTTGCTAACAAAGGAGATGAGACAGAAAAATATGGACAACCAAAATGGTGATGCCTTGTCTGTACGAGGACGGTCCCAGAATAGAAACAAAAATAAGTCATCGAGTGGGAGATCTAATTCTAGATGGAGATCTAAATCTCCAGGAAAACCTATAAAGATGGTGTGTTGGAAATGCGGTAAGGAAGGGCACTTCAGAAGGGATTGTAATTCTAAAGCTCCTGATAAAGGAAAGGGATCTGATGATGCTCCTTCTGCAGAGGTGAAAACCACCTCAGATGAAGGTGGGGATGTGTACGTGGCTTCTTCAAGTACACATGCATATCATGAGGCATGGTTAATTGACTCAGGTGCATCCTTTCACTTCATTCCCCATAGAGAGTGGTTGTGCGAGTATGAGAAATACGATGGTGGTGATGTCTTCTTAGGAGATGATAGGAAGGCTAGAATCATTGGTCGTGGAAAAGTAAAGTTGAAGTTGCAAGGTGGAA